>WTSP01024728.1:41496-67361 GCA_025331215.1 Actenoides lindsayi | reverse complement strand
TTAGCAAATGTGACGCCCATCTACAAGAAAGGCAGAAAGGAGGATCCAAGTAACTATAGACCTGTTAGTCTGACCTCATTACCAGGGAAGGTCATGGAGCAGATCATCTTGAGTGCTCTTGCAAGCCATATAGAAGAGACAACCAGTGGATCAGGCCCAGTCGGCATGGGTTTAGGAAAGGCAGATCTTGCCTGAGAAACCTGATCTCCTTCTATGACAAGACGACCCGACTACTGGACGAGGGAAAGGCTGTGGACGTGGTCGACCTGGACTTCCGAAAAGCATTTGACACTGTTCCCCATAGATTCCTAATGGAAAAACTGGCTGCTCATGACCTGGATGAGAATATGACCTGCTGGATCAAGCACTGGCTAGATGGACAGGCCCAGAGAGTAGTGGTCAATCCAGCTGGTGGCAGGTCACAAGTGGCACTCCTCAGGGCTCAGTGTTGGGACAATTTCTATTTAACATCTTAATTGATGAAGTTGATGAGGACATAAGAGTCTATCATCAGTAAATTCACAGATGACACGAAGTTAGGTGGGTGTGTCGATGTGCATGAGGATAGGGAGGCTCTCCAGAGGGACTTAGATAGACTGGATCGCTGGGCAATCATGTTAATGGTATGAGTTTCAGCAAGGCCAGGTGCCAGGTCCTGCACTTGGGCTGTGTGGAATAATGACAGTGGGCAATTTTAAAAATCTAAATTATATTAAAATTGCAGTATTTTTCACACATAAGGAAAGGTATAACATCGGAGAAACTTTCAGGGTACAGCGCAACTGGTATGCCAGGAATCCATTTCACAATAGTTCCGTAGGCAACCCTCCTTGCAAGCAGAATGGGGGATGGAGTGGAGTGAAGATTCCACTGCCAGGCCCTGTGAAATTACAACAGAAATGGGAACTTGATGGTACTACAGAATTGATAAGCTGCCTGTTTGTGACCTTGTGCCAATACTTTGTCAGTTTTTGACAAAGTACTGTCCTTTGTGGGAACTTTGCTCATTATAATGTAATTATAATACCAAACTACACCTCCGGCCCAAAAGCTACCCACTTCCAAAGTGCGACCACCCTTCACTGAGTTTGTGCAGAGAATTTTCTTCTGCTTTATCTTTAAAAGCGAAGCGAGAGGAATTTACACCAATCATAATAAAGGTATTTATGACTGGAGTCACTCAAGCTCCACCCTGAAGGTAAAAATTATTATAAAAATAGTTTAGGTAGAGGGGGATGTTAGGGAAGACAGCATCATGGAAAGCCAGAGTGGACATCATCTCTGACTCCTGGGATCAGTCGATGGGCTGAACCTTGCTTCCCCCCCTTAGGGACACCTTTGGGTAAGATCTGGACTTCAAACTTAGAAACTTCTTAGAGCTGCTCTTTAACTTAACACAGCTGTATGCTACAAATCCTTTGCAGACAGTGTATTTATCACCGGCAATCTAAAAGAACTTGTATTCCTGTTGCTCTCAATAAACTGCACCTTTCATGCAGCCAGTCACAGTGGTCCTCTCATCGGGCACCATCAGATCTTTACTGGCCACGTGGTACCATGGAGCGTGACGGGTCAGGGCGGTGCAGGGGGCTATTAGTGAATCCAGAGCTGTGTTAGTTCAGATGCTGAATGCAACCGGACTGGGATCCGAGCTGTGATAGTTCAGATACACTGAACGTGACCAGACTGATAGTACCCAAACTAACAGTGACCTATTAGTGAATCCGAGTCGTGACAGTTCAGCCAGACTGAACACGACTGGACTAATAAATAGTGCCAAATTGGACATCACTCAGAATCTTAACCTAGCCGCCCCCAGCCCCTCTGATATCTGAGGACCGGCTGGAACGCAAGGGGGTTTATTTTCTGCCAAATTACTTTACCCTTTCACGCAACAACACCAAACAGCAGCCGCTATCCAAAATGGGGTTTATTGCAATCAAAGTTGTCCAGCGCTCCTTCTGACCAAATTCAAGTTTGGGTGTCTATTGGAAATTAACTACTACACAATTAATTCCTAAACCTTAAGGAAAAATGAATGAAAATGGGCAGACACTCACTCATCAAGGGGAAACCTCCCACACCAGAGTGCCCAAGATACTACTCACCCACAGGGGGGTGGCAAGGCTCACTCAATCCATGAAAGTGGCCTTAGATGGCATGTCCAAGGGGAGGGTCTGACTGCCAGACCTTCTGCTCTGCAAAGAACCAACTCATCTGGCTCTTAGGCAGGACCCCATTTAGACCTTAATCGATGGTGCACTGTGGTCATTCTGATTGGTTGAGGGGACAAGCCCCGACAAAACACAGACGAGCACAGACCCCAAGGTGCCAGTTAAGCACTGGGACGTGCAGCATAATGGCCAAGGCATCAAACTGCTCCAGAACACCCTGTTTGCTTTGGGTTTTGTCTGTTGGGGCAGCTGCACCTGCCACAGTTGGTGTCCCAATTTCCATTTTCTTTTCATGAGACTTTCAACACATGAACACATTCACTAAACTTCAGAATATAGCAAACAAACACAGTAAAAGATGTAATCTTTCCCCATATTTTATATTTTTGGCATTTTAAAGTGCAACTATTCTAGTATCTGTGATTACCCCACATAAGGAATTGAATTTTCACAATGCCTAATGCCATGCAAAATAGCTGCAGAAATCACATAATTTCCTCTAAAGAGACTGAAGACATGATTGAAGAAAAAATGTCTGGTTTTAATCAAAGATTGGAAAGAAGAAAATGGGTGCATTCAGATTGTGTTTTTTATTTCAGTGTTTCACTTTAAACATGAACATTTTAACGGTGAAAATAGAAAGTGCTATTTCAGAGAGACTGAAATTCATTCTGACTTTGTCACCATCTCAGAAGGAATATATATATCATCTTAAAAGCTTCCCATGAATTTCTAAAATAATAATTTCACTGAAACAGAATTTCTCCTTTGAAAATGTTGGGGCTTCAACTAGTTTGCATTTTGTACAGCGTGGAGGTAGAGAAAATAGTCCCATCATATTCTCAACCATATGAATCTTTGCAAGCCCACCAACACCAGACCACAAGGCAGAGACACACTAAAAGAGTTTAGAATCTTCCACTCTATATGGAAGAGTTTCCTAACCAGAATCATGTTTAAAGATATGAGACCTTGATGAAAATTCATTGGCCAAGTGATTCCAAGCCACTGTGTCTTAGAAAGCTTAAAATATTTCATTGGATAAGGGAGCATGAAAACAGAAGGACACAAGACATTTCTACAGTATATAACTAGAAATATGGAGATTTTATTTTTTCTCTTTCCCCTCTCCCCCTGCCAGGAAAAAAAAAAAAAAAAAAAAAAAGAGACAAAAATTAAAGCAGTTCAAAAAAGTTTTCTAAACAGTTAATTCCATCTCTCAAATTTTGAAACTTGAAAAACTGGAAATCCACCTTCTTAAACCTTCATACAATAGGAAAGGGTTTATGCCATGATCAGTTAATGATGCTAAAATCATTTCAAAGAAAGAAAACACAATGAATATAAAGGTCACGCTGTAGGTGCTACAGTCATTAAATTGCTCCTGATGCACACATCTAGGCAGAGAAAAAATGTCAAGAAAAAGACATATGAGTTGCAGCAAAGCCTGTGGAATTGCTATACTGGCAGCAGTTACAAATTTTGCTCTTTTCAGATGTTGCTGTGTATGGCAAATCTGAGCAGAAGGCAATATTGTCATTGGTAAAACAGCTTGTTAAAATAAATTTGGAAGTGCTTAAACTCAAAGTGTGTCATGTTGTATCCAGAAGCTAGCCCGAGAGGCAGAAAAGTGAAAAACCTCTTTCTGTAGGTGGCCTGTTTTATATGGTAATAACTTACTAGACAAGGCATTGCTGCTTCAGCAGCTGTGAGAGCAATCTTAAAGTTCAGGGGTGTTTTGATTGAGGTGGAAGGATGGAGGGGGATGTTTCATATTTTTACATTGGACATTATTTGCCTGAAGGGTCTCTGTCCTCTTAGTTGTCTTTCAAAAAATGAATCTATGCCCTAGACAACTCCTAAGTTGGAAGATGGACAGAAAATACACAGCAATTTTACTTGGCCTCACAACCTTGGAGCAGTGGAGCAAGCTTCATGCACTAGGACAGGCAGATCATCAGGCAGCTACTTTGTACACGCTATTGCAGCAGCCACTACAGAACTAACTATCCTGAAGACCGAGGTATTTAAAATCTTCAGCTTATGGCATAAGTTCAAACTGTTAACTCCCATGAATAACTTGTCTTGACAAGCAGGAGGTTTGTGTTGGTCACTGGAAACAAGCAGTTGCCTCATTCTTGTAGGTTTACCATCGTACTCCATAGTATGCCCCACTCAAACAAGTTCTAGCTGGGGCACAGAGCAGGGTGCGGGAGGCATCCTAGCATGTACTGGGAAGCATGAGAAGGTGATCAGTGACCACCTGAAGACTAGCAAAGGCTTCTGGTTGTCTATAATGCAGCATGCTGAACACTTAGGGCATTCTGAACTGCCCTGAAATAATGCACTGTGGCAGAGGCAGTGTGCTCCACCTTACAGATCACCACAGGAATGGCCCCAGCAAGCATCCTCAAAGGGGCCAGAGAAAATTGAAGGGAGGAAAGAATGTAGATTATATATTTTAAAACAGTAACGCTTAGCTCAACGGCAAAATCAGAGCACCACCAGCACACGAGCAGCAAGATGGGGGAAAATTTTTCCAGAAACTTTTTCTTTACATTGTCATTCCTTCAGGAAAGATGGAACAGAGGCTGGATGTTACTACAGAGAGCAGGACTAGAGGTATTTTCAAAGGTACAGTCTAGAGGAAGTATCTGGTCATTCTATTATCTTCTCCCAATTCCTCTTTTTCCTAGTTCTTGTTTGCTACAGTGGGAAATCTCCAAGAGCAAAATGGGAGAAGAACATGAGATATACTGTCTGGAAGTCCTTTTAATAAAATGGCTGGTGTGGTCAGACAGTGGCCACAGGTTGGGTGTAAGCTATCTGAGCACAATTTCCATATCAGACATCCATGTCATTTGTCCGGTGAAGTTTTAGATACAGCCCACCTTGAGCAAATTAAAATGTTTAAGATGTTCCAGTCTGCCCTCAGAAAAAATACACAGCTGGGCACATCATTATGCTTGGGATGAAGGCAAATGCTTCTCTCTGCCTTGCCCCAAAATCAGACTGACATTTAAGTTCAAGCAGCATCCTTAGCTATTGTAATGCAGCACTGTATATTTACATCCAGCAGATCTCTGTCTGACTCCCATCAGCACAGGACCTGGCCCTTTTCATTTGCGCTGAACTTGACAGCAGAGTCTCAGAGACGGATATGAGAGGTTTAGGCACTGAATTCGGCTCTGCTCCACACTTGTTTTTGTTTTCTTCTCTGAAAGGTGAACTTTGAACTCTTGAGGAACTGTGTTAGAATGTGACGGTTCTCATGACAATGAGTGGCTCAGTGACTTTAGGATTTCATGACTATCATGATGCTTTAATTTTATTCTTATGCTCTGCCCCATTCCCTAGCTGGAAGACTCACAGTGGAAATGAGGATTTCATTGAAAGATAGAAACAAAGACAGAAGATATTTTGTTGAATTTGCTTTTAACTGGGGGGGGGGAGGATATAATTATATAATTTATTCTTGTAAATGTCAGATTAAATAGGTCTGCATTTGCAAGATGAGGGGTTTCCTTAACATTTTTTCTCTTGTTCAGTATGTGCCACTGTAGTGAAATCAGTACTCCAACACTATAGGCCATGTCAGCAGTTTAGAGTTATTTCAGCTGTACAGTAGGAAAGTATTAGTGTATTGTCATTGATGCATGGGGTTGTTCCTCCCCAGGTGCAGGACCCTACATTTGCCCTTGTTGAATTTCATTAAGTTCCGGTCTGCCCAACACTCTAGCCTGTCTAGGTCACATTGGATGGCAGCGCAGCCTTATGGTGTGTCAGCCACTCCTCCCAGTTTTGTATCATCAGCAAACTTGCCAAGGGTACGCTCTGTCCCTTCGCCTAGGTCATGGATGAATAAGTTAATTAAGTCCAGACTCAGTACTGACCCCTGGGGAACACAGCTGGCTGCAAGCTTCCAACTCGACCCAGCACCATAAATCATGACCTTCTGAGCCCTGTCACTCAGCCACCTCTCTGTCCACTCATCTCACTCACACTTCATGAGTTTCCTAATATATGGACCAATGCAGACTCTAGTGAGAAAATGACTATACCTACTTGCAAGTTAGCAGTTTCTTATTTCAACTTAGTTATTTTGTTCCTCTCCAAGCATAAGAATAATAATGTAATCTAAGCAGGGCTTGTAAAAAAGATATGTTTTATTAGGTCTACTAATACTACTGAAAAACAGTATTAGTTTTTCATGTATGCAAATCTGCAACATTTAATCTTTAATCTTTAAAGCAGAGGCAACACATTTATTGCTTGCTTAAGTTTTACCTCAGATAGTCCTCAGAAGCAGATTTTTAATCAGCTATGTGCACAGGGTTTGTCATCCTTAGATGATTCTACATTAAAAAAGTATTCATTTGTCACAAATCTGTCAACCTCCTCTCCTCCAAAGACAATGCTTCTCAAAAAAAAAATAACCTTTAAAAACAGTGTATAAAAGTTTCTGTGTATAAAAAAGACTGAAGACATATGCCATGCAGATCAATTAGATTAGAGGCTGATATTAGATATGATTAATAAAATTTCCCCTTTCTCAAACACACCCTTTTGCTGAAGCATAAGCCAAGTCTGTTTTTCAGAAAAACTCCAGATCTTAACCAACAAGCACAATGAAGTATCACCATGGGAAAACGTTAGCAGTAAAATGGTAACATATAGAGAATACTACCTCCAGTAAACTAAAAGACAATACAAATAATTTTAGTAAACTTTTAGTCTAAACAGAAGTAATTTCTATTATTAGAATATTGATGAATTATATTTAAGCATGAATATTGGAAAGCGAATCCATGGATGTTCCCTTCTTAGTCTCAAGCACCATCCAATTTGCTGATGTTACTTACTCAAAATGTCAATATGGCTTTTGCATGCCTATACTTTGGTATTGTGTTTTTTGGAATACTAGCCTCAGGAACACAGAACAGTTTGGGAAAAAAAAAAAAAAAATCTGCAAAACATTTTGTACCCTATTGTTTATTGTTTGGAATTTGTGGACAGTGGGAGGGAAGATGACTATAAAGAATATCTAGCATTCAGGGAGTTACCTGCCTATTGATGTAATTAAAATCAACATTTTTTAAAAAAATATTTGCAATGATACTGACAAAAGTATAGTTTTGTAAAATGGTAATAGTCTTAATTACGACTATTATTATTATTATTGACTAGCCTCCAGCACAAGAAAGACACAAACCTGTTAAAGCAGGCCCAGAGGAGGGCCACAAAATTGCTCAGAGGGCTGGAACATCTCTCCTAATGAAGAAAAGCTGAGATGGTGTTGTTCAGCCTGGAGAACAGAAGGCTCCAGGGAGACCTTATTGAGGCCTCTCAATGCATAAAAGGAGCTTATAAGAAAGACAGAGAGAGACTTAACCAGGGCCTGTGGTGATACGACATGGGGTAATGGTTTTAAACTAAAAGAGGGTAGATTTAGATTAGATACAAGGAAGAAAAATATCTTACGATGAGGATGTGAGGCACTGGAAAAGGTTGTCCAGAGGAGTTGTGGATGCTCTATCACTGGAAGTGTTCAAGGTCAGGTTGGATCAGCAACCTGATCTGGTGAAAGATGTCCTTGCCCATGACAAGGAGTTGGATCTTTAAAGGTCACTCCTGAACCAAACCGTTCTGTGATTCTGTAATTCTCCAAGTTATCTGCTTGGTTGGTTATGGGTTATGGGAAACCAGTAAAACATATATCCAGGTCTGTTTTCCTTCTGGAAGTGATTTCTTGGAATTTTTAACTACATAAGCACATGTTGAGATTCACCTCAACCCCTCAGAGCTTTAGAATTTCAACTTTCCCCCCCAAACACTGAAAAATGTTAACAAACAGCCATCATATGATCAGCTTAGCTCTCATGCACTGACTGAAGAAAGTAGCTGGGTAAGACCAGTTACACATTACTTAAATATAATTGCAGTTTTTCACTTCTTCAATGGGTCTGGGTAAAAATAGTTGCTGAATATTAGAGATCAAACATATGCTGTCAAAACACTATCTCATATTAATTAGATTCTTGTGGATACAATTTGAAATGTGACACTACATTCAGCTAAATTCCATTTGGCGGACAAAATACCCTATGCTTAGATGCATTCTGTCCCTTGTGGTTTGCAGAGTATTATTATTTTGTGGAGAGCTTTCACATTGAAATTCTTCAAGAAGTTTTCTCTGAACATTCTCTTAGAATCAGTCAATAGACTCTTAAAAAAAATGACACATACTTGAGTTATGGGACTCTTACCTCCCTTGTCTTTCTCTTTTGAACATCACCCAGACAACCCGATAGTGCCTTTGCAAGACATTGACATATGCCTATGTTTGAGAATATCACATTTCAAACTCCTGCCTGATATTATTGTACTTTTTCTCAAGTCTTCCAGCTTTTAAGATTTCCTCCAACTTCTTTGAAGTGTATTTGAAAGGCATTATACAGTGCTTATTTACATAATAATAATGTATAATGATACTTGCATGATATTGCACTCAATGTCTACTACTGCAGTGACCCGTGTACTTTCATTAAGGTTGCATAATGGTGGCCATTAGGCTTCAAATAGATGAGTCTTGAAAGTATCATGATGGGACATAGTTGATGAATGATAACCGATTATCTAACAAAGTAATTTTAGGGGCTGGGAGAAAACCTTCTGGAAAACCAATGAGGTTTGAAAGCATCATGCTGGGACACAGTTGATAAACACTAACTGATCTTCTAAAAAAGTAATTTCATGAGCTGGGAGAAAACCTTCTGGAAAACTGAAGACTCTACAGATGCAGTTTCCAGGAATAATATGAATTCTCAAACACTTTATCACCTTAAGAGGTAATAGTGTAACTTACTTTATAATAAGTATTTTCAGAGCCAACTGTGAGAATATTCACAAATGTTTTCTACACACTGCATAATACCTTGACACGTTGCTGGTGATTAAGTGGCTTCCTTCCATTTTGTAAGTTGTTACCATCAAGGAACCAAGGTGTTTGCTGCAAACCAAGAAAAACACCAACAGAGCTTCTTTTCCTTTTCATCTTGCTGAGAGAAGACTAGTTGCTATTCTACTTTGTAAGATTTACAAGACACTTAACTGCTTTCTCCAAACAGGCTGTTCTTGCCTGAAGCCATCCCTCATTAATGACTGTTATTTAGGAATGTCTAAGCTGTCTAGTAATAAGTATTTCTGGGGTTTTTTTTTTTGTTTTTTTTTTTTTTAACTCTTCTTGAGAAAAAATAAACAAACAAACAAAAAAACCCCAGTTCTCTGGTTCAGAATCTAGTGAGTGCATGAAACACTATAAAATACCCTCATCAGTTGTTCCAGCTTTGAAGATTATTGTCGCAGGTCTGCCTAAAACACTCAGAAACAGGAGAAAAATGGATTGAAATAGCTAAAACTGTGTTCTTAGGACTGTGCACTCTGTGGGGCATTTTACAGCCTTCCTGATGTACAGTTAATTACACTTCTTAAGGAAATGAGCCCATGATGAACCACACGATGTACAGCACCAACTAAGATTTCAGTGTTCTTGGAATAAAGCCTGCTATCAGTGAAGTCAGTGGCAAGGCAGGGGACAGCCAATGGTGTTGAGAGGTACTCTCTCCTACCTGTGTTCAAGGGAATGTGTGAGCACTTCTCCTGTACAACTACCTTAGCCCCAGAAACTTGCAGGGTAGTTTCTGTGGTGCTTAGTGACATGGTTTAGTGGTAGACTTAGCTGTGCTAGGTTAACAGTTGGACTCAATGATCTTAAAGGTCTATTCCAACCTAAACAATTCTATGATTCTACGATTCTTCACTTTATGCAGCCCTTATTGGAGATACTTGGAATGTTTGCAGGCTTTACTCACTTGCAGAGCTGCACATTAGCCAAATTATAGCTTCTTAGTACGACAATGCTGAACAAGAGTGGCTTCACCCTCTCTACTCATGGACACCTAAATGACTCTTAATTGGGTCCAAGTTATTGTTTTGTGTAAAACTACCAGAGGGGAAAGTAATAAGTGATTTATTGTTAGCTGCCATATGGATCTAGCTAGAGCTTTGACCTGCAGCAGTTTTCCAGATAGTTAATGTTCTTTCATCATTGTTAGATGAACCTCTTTTATTAAGAAACTGACTCCCATATGAAGGAAGCACATCTAAAGTTACTACCTAAAATCATAACTTTTTTTTTTTTTCTCTTTTCTGTAAAGCTCTGATTGATTTCCCACAATGGAAAAATGCTTTAGGAGTTCCACATTGCTTATACAAAAATACATGATTGTCACTAATATTTGGTTGATTGAGATAGTAGAGTGACTAAATTATAATGACCAATAAATCAGCTTACAACAAAGGATGATATTTCTTTAAGCAGCATAGAGTCAAAGAATTCTATATTTCATAGTGAATGTGGTCTAAGAAGTATGCATCCAAAATTTTTCTACAATAATTTTTCTTTTGCTTATCTTAATTATTATGCTCAAAGTTGTTCTTCAGCTATCTAGTAGCTTTCCTCAGAAACTGTATAGTATACCAACATGCCTTTAGCATTCCCCTTTGTCATTTGCTTTAGTTGCTGAACATTGTCACAGTCAAAAAAGGGATTTCTCACTTCTACTCTTAAGTTGCTCAAGTTGTAGACTCTAGTTCATAGACTGCCTTTGTAGGCCACACTAAGTAGCCTTTTAGGTCTTCATATTTATTTTAGAGAAAATATTTATGCACCCCAAGGAAGGAATCACAACTCACTGTCCTTAGCAGACTGCGAGCTCTCTACTGTGTGATGCATTTTCCCTGGCTCTCAGAACCACATTGCTTTTTTTCTGCCTTCCCTCAAAAATTTTTAAGTCCTTTTATAGTGATGACAGTAGAGTTGCACTCAGTATTACAGTCTCAATGTCTCAGTGTTGCTCCATGTTGACATAAAAACATCTCACTGCTCACCTATTTAGACACCCTAGGATTGCATTTACTTTTTATTACAGACTGTATTGACTGCTCATATTAAGTTGCTAGTATTTCCAAGGCCTAAGTATTTTTCAGAGGCAAGATCTTCTACGTCTGAGTCTTTAAAAGCAGCTTATAACCTGTTTTTATTAAGGGAGCCCTCTAGATGAAAGTGGGAGGCTAAAATCAGGAATTTCTGAGGGGTTAGAGACAGTCACGAATTAGGATTACACTGGGGTGCAGTATCACATCTCTTACAACATAAAATCTTTTTGTCAGTTCTCCTTAAATCTAGCTATGTCCTTTCTGTCCCTACATGTGTAATACATATAATTTGACAGTCAGCATTTCCATTTACAATTGACAATCAAAATACCTGTTCTGTACTGCTGTTTAATAAGGGGCCATTTCAGTTACTCTGGTTAGCCACATTCCTTTCATTATTTTTTTTTTCTCTGAAAGGTCTTTCATCTGTTTTCATGTTTAGGAACTGCTCAAATGAAAGTTTTAAAAGTTATTTCAGTATGCTACACTATAGAGTGATATTTCAAATAAAGACATATAATAAATCACGGAATATGAAGGCTAGTGTTTGGCTGCATCTTTAAACCCAATAAATGAACTATTGTTGAGTTTGCCTGTGTCTATATGGCTTAAGCTGATTTTCTGTTAACTTTCCAGGTAAATATTTGTTAGCAAAATTACTGACTTCCCAGTTAGTGACTATGAAAAGTATTAAATGAAAGCAAGCTCTGAGATGTTAACATGTTAGGTTTGTCTTTGAACAAGCCAAGTAATGAAAACATAGTTTATGACCCTAATTATTAACATAATAACTTACTTAATCAGCATAGCTTAGATGATGAATATCAAGCAATCAGAAGAGACTCTTCAGGAATGACCTACTGACAACATTTTAGAAAATCATTTTGACTGAAACATAGACTGCAGAGAAAATATTGAAATTGGGGAATAACTTAACCTAACCAGAACTCTGAAAATCTTTTGGCCTTTCAGACCCATCAAAACAAGTGTTCACTTAGTTCATTAGCTTAGCTTGAAAGGCATTGTTTTAATTCTGTGGTTCTATCTTTGTGTGTGTCAGTGGTTTAAACAAGCTTTACATATAGAGAATAGCTGCGATGATCCTACATTTACATAGTGTCTTTTGGCCCAACAGATCCACAAACAGTTTACATACCATGTTCTATGGTTGTTCTGTGAGCACAGCTCCTAGTGAAGTCCATAAACAAAAGAGCCAATGAATCAGACTCCAAACCTTCCCAAGTTCACTTCATTAATCAGAGAAATACCTCAAGCACAACCTATCCACCCATACAAGTTATTGATAGTATAGAATGTATGTACCATACAAGTGAATGCATAAGACAGTACCCATGCAAATGACAACTCTGTACTTTAAAATTTGGAGTGGACACTGGAAAAAGCACTCCTTTCTTTCCTGTAAAAAATTCCCAGGGCTTCTGTAACTACAAGTGGTTACGGCCTTCCTCTTAATAACCATACTGGGAGCATAAATCTCTAAGAAGCAAATCCACTTGGCATGAATAGAGGTTTATACAGTGCTATTGCAGCCTTTTGAACAGCCATGTTGTTCTACTCCTGTAAATAGGAAACAGCAGTGGAAGCTTGCCTCTCTCTTCTGCTGAGCAGTCCATGTTTCAGTGTTCCATTGTTTGCAGAAAGCTTTCATCAGCACATGTGCAACATATTTTTATATTTTTATTATATTCTGCAAAATAATTTGCAGCAGGCTCTCTACCTCAGTCACATAAAGCTAAGGAGGAAAAGTTTGAAATCACAAAACTTGAAAGCTTGATAAAGCCAGGATTGACATGCATTGGAAAGAACATTTCACTCATAAGATAGGCTCTCTAGACCTATGTTTGAACCTTGATTTTTTTCTTTAAAGAAAACCATCAATTTGCTGAGGAAAAAAGTGCTAAGCTGTAGTCGTTTCATGGACAGAATTGCAGGAATATTCAAAGATAATGTTAGTCTGAATCCTAATGTGTTCTGCAATAGGATATGTCAACACTACTAGGAATTTTTGCTAATTTTTTTTTTTATTATTATGAGCTGACCTTCTCATGGGTATGTTCACTTTTAATGGTTGAAGACTCAGAAATTGAGTGCTTGTTGAAAGTTCATCTGAAAGTAGATAGAGCAATTATAGCCACTTGTGATTCAGAGCCCCTTTGCTCCTTCTTTTGAGGCACTCATGCACAAGTGATGATGTAGAATTACTCCTAATAATTATTTCCTAACTCAAGTGATATATTCAGATTTTGATGTTAATTAAATTCATATCACATACCTTACTGATTCTACTGAGGCTGAAGATTCAAAGAAAAAACATTTCACAAAATATGACTTGTCTTCCCAGTAATGTAAACTGTAATTACCTTGTGTATGCAACTTCCTTTTGCCTGCAGAGACCCCTATACTACATGCTGCAGAAAGACTCCTAGAAAATGGGCTTATACAAGCAAACTGCATCAAAGTGCTTTTTACGTATGATGTCTGGAATTCCACTTGTCCTCCACCAACCCTAAGTACAGACTCACTATTGGACAGGCTACTGCATTGAATCAATAGGATTTCTCCTCTCATTGTCCTGATGAAATCCACACCACTCACATGGACAAGTCAGAAGACTTACAAAGAATTCACAGTGGTTTAAGAACCTCACATTCCTCCCCACTTTCAGGACATAAAAAGGTTTCATACCATTTGCCCAAGAGCTTTAATGGAGCCCTTAGCTTCCTTTCTCATCTTCCAGCCCATGGCCCTATAGTGATCAGTGTTTTGGTAAATCACTGTCTGCCCTATTCAGCCTTCAGCACTAGTTTTTTAACTTTTGCCACAGTTCTCTGACTCCTGGAAAAGCTCTGCCATAAGGGACACCTTAACATTGCACTCCACTTGGAGAAGCAGTGAGGAAGATACAGATACAGCTGATCCCCGAAAGGTCAGCCTACACTGTGATAGTATAGTATCTATACAGTGAATCATCACAGTCAGCTATTATTGGCTTCCCCTGTTCCCTCACATTTTCTTCATCTTCTCTCTTCATTTCTCTCTGATTTTTTTCACCTGTTTGCAATGCTACCAGAAATTCTTTCTTTTATCAGCTTGACAAGCCCTCATTCCTCTCTCTACATTGTCTCCATTTCTCATCCTTTCTTAGGCCCGGAAGGACACCATCTGAATCCATATCAGACGTACCCAGGCAAAATGTTTACAAGTAGCCATAACAGATAAAGGAAGATCATCTAGCTCTCACAGAAGTGAAAAACACTTTAAATTACCTGACACAGCTAATGTAACATTTGTTTTCCCACAGGTTTCAAAACTAAGTTTTAGTGCCTATGTTGAACATTGCTGTAAAGGAACAGCCTCCAGACTGGCTGTGAGCAGTCCCCACAGCCTCTTCTGGCAGTACCTTTCCCATAACATCAAAATGCCTTGCAACAGGTTTTGACTAATTCACTGGTCGCACGAGGTATTTGGGCACCTTAATGTCTATGTGCTGCTTGCTCTGTCTCTTCCAAGTTCTCCCACTTCAGTTTTCATAGCTCATAGATCTGTTTTTGAGAGTGCTCCTTAAAGCAGCTATCAAAAGGTAAAATTAAAAAGTTTAACTTAAATGTAATTGATTATGTTACCCTTAGATTTCGCCGTCTTTCTTTACCTAACTTACCAGGCATTTCAGTACACAGTACAAGATCAGACATTAAAATTACCATCTCTTTGTTCATTTCTTTCACTTTCTCTTTTTTAAAGAAATGTAGAGCAATACATCAAAACTTCCCACAATACGTATATCAGAAAAACAGTCTTTAGACAAGTTATATTGCTGAAATAGCTTTACTGAGAACATAGCAAGATTCTTTGTGTACAGCACAACCAAATTAGTTTTGGAAGAATAGAGTGAAAAAAAAAAAAAACCCAGATAAATGAAAGAGACTGAAAATGTCATAAAGAAATATGCCTGAAGTTAATGTTCATGCAGCAAAAATTGTACCTAAAAACTATGACAATGTATAATTTATAAAGAAATCTTATTATCAGAATATCAAGAACAACTTACTTTTTTTTAAGAAAGAGGTCACTGATTTTGTAGAAGTCATTAGCAACAATAACAAAAAATCAGCATTGAAGATTCTGTGACATGTAACAGATTTCTGTGAAGTTGGAGAAGTGTGTTTTGCTGGATTTTTCATGTATTGTTTCTTCTAAAAAAAGCTTTCTGGAATTTCATCACAACCTATTGCCAACTCAGGCAGACCCTCTGGATTTGAACCTGTAAGGTGCTTGGCATGCTGTTACTTCCTCTCCTCCTATACTATGTAGAAATAATCCTTGTTAGTCACATTTTAACTTTCATTTACTCCCTTAAAATGAAACTATCTGTATTTTTGAAAATGGGAATGGAAGTTGGACAACAAAGTGAAATATGAGTGTGTTTCCATAGCAACTGCAGCTGGATATCCTGTACCTTTCCCACCTACAGCTTCACTTACTGAGACAGCAACCCATGAACCTTGATTCACACAGGTGAGTGTGATGAGTGGATAAGCCCCAAACGATGGAGTCAATGGGGTGTATTTTTTACCCACAAATTCATGTGCACTTGCTGGCAGGATTGAAGTGATGGAAGATCCTTCCTTCCAGGAGGCTATATATGGCAAGACATTGCATCCTACGGGGATGGCACCATCACTTCCATTGGGTGTCAGTGGTGCCAAACTCAGATAAGGCTGGGGGACCTCCAGATAGCTGAGAAAAGAAATACCACAATCCAGATAAGAAATAGGCTTGATAAATAAAATTCAAATGGTTATAATCTCAGCACTAGTACAAGTCTTAAAGTTTACCATAGAGCATAGACAATGTATATCCTTGCTCACTTTGCCCTCCTTATTCTAAAAATCATATTGAACTCATCACAAATCCAGGCTTTCTTTCTTAAGATTATTACCTCAAAAAGCTAGGCATTAATAGTGTAGCATACATTGGTATGCTAATAAATAAATTTATTTCTCCAAGTGGGAAAAGGATTCCAATTAGTTTTGAATATTCAACCAGGAAAGAGTTTGGAATATTATACAGACCATCAAAGAAAGAAAAATCTAATTTTCAAGAAAAATTTAAATATTTAAACTGTGAAAAAGTTTGCAAAAAATGGTAACATCCTTTCTTAGCCTAGCTGTTATTGTTGAAAAAAAAAAAAAAGAGAAACTGTCAAAAACACAAGCTCTATTTCAGAACTGAACTAGAAGGATAAATGTTCAAATATAAATGCTAGTTCAGAATAAATGTTACATATTTAGCATCATAATTTTAATCGACTGGACAATCTCGCACAAAATGTGGTGTGTATTTTCAGAATAGAAGAAGGTGATGGGAAGGAAAGGTGATAAAGTCACTACTTCTAAAGCAAAATAGAGAAACCAAGAGTTATTATCTAGTTCATCAGCAATGACTCAGCTTTTCCTTGTGTCTCTTGTTTTAATCTTTTGACTTCACAATATAACACAAGAGAGAGTGCAGTGAATTTTCTGGGTTATGGGCAGAAGAAAATAAAATGTTCTTTTCTAATTCCTTTCTTATTTTATAATTAATTGTATTTGAATTCTAGTCATGACCTTTTTTTTTTTTTAATTAAATGCAATGGGTTTTTTCTCCCAGCTCTTTTTCTTCCTGCTTTGCATGAATTGTTATTACTTCTCCTCCAGACGGAAACACCATTTTCCAAACAATTTTGCTCAAAAGGGCTGCTTATGTAAAAGCTGTGAAAACAAATCTCATTGAGACAAGTATTCTAAAAGCCACGTGAGGAATTATAACTCTTTTGTTTTGAAGGCAGAATAGCAAAATTTGTGGAGGCCAATGTTGCTTTAACTTCAGACCCTAAGACTGCATAATAATGAAGGAGTTTATTAATATTTTATTTACATACAGCCACCTAAATGCAGGAAAAAGAGGTTTAAACAAACAGAATTTAAAGCAGAAGCATCAGTTTAAACAATGTCTAAAACTGTTTCTATTAAAAAAAAAAAAAGTGTACTGCTTCATTTCTATGCACATCAAACTGAATGCACTTGTTTTTTCTGGAAATGACCAAATTCAGATCTATTAGAGGTGCCTTCAAGCACACACAAGTTGTCCTGTGCTAAACAAGGGGCTGATATTACAGTGTGTCTACTAAAGCTTGACTGCTCACAGGCATGCTCTGTTGTGGTGGTAAACTCAACTTAGCTCTCTTCATGGACACAGCAGCAGCTATAAGCATGAACAGGAGTGGTTACTCATCACAGTCAATGATGTTGTGCATTGGCACGCTGGCTTTCCTCTTTAAACCTCTTCCCAGATGCTTGCTATTCCTTTATGACACATAGGTCTTAACCACCCCTGTCAATGTGAGTTAAAACTGTACTGGCTTTCACTATCAAATAAAGGAAAAGCCACAAATACACCTCCTAAACAATTTGTCCTATGCACCTCAGTCTTGAACACTTTTCCTAGTAATACAAAAACTGGGTAGCCTTGCACATCCCCATCTCATCTGTAGTCACTGTGACAATATGATTCCATTGTCCTGCATGTTTTTCACTGCCTTTTGGAAAAACCTGCAACAAGAGGACTCCTGTAGATATACCATGGGCAGGTATGGGCATGTCACAGTTCTGCCAGCACTCTTTGGACCATGCAGAGAGAAATAAAGGCTGTGGACAGCTGAGAGCCTTAACTGGTGCTTTCAGAAAAACTGATTTAATTTACCTTGCACTGCAGTAGTCTAGAGGTGGATGTATAAAAAAAGTCCATCCAAAATACATCTTGGCATGGAGGAGGGCAGTGGCAGAAGCTGAGCTCAAAATTCAAACTAGGAATCTAATCCACACACTTTTCTTCCCATTGCCAAATTTAGTCAAGGGAAAACAATATATTTTCAGATTAAAAAAAAGCAGGCAAGTGAATATGGCCGACAACATCTATACAGGAAATTATCCAAGTGTCAGAGATCATAGAGGAAAATTCTCTGTGCTGACAAAAGACCGGAGACACAATCAACAGGGTAAGCAATGAAGAAAACACACATCAGAGAAGATCTGACAAGTGACATTGTTATCAACAAACTAACAGCAGGTCTGTGCACCAGTTCAGCACAAAAATTTCAGTACAGTAATGAAATTTTTACAAAGCTTCAGGGAGACAGGTGAGATAGGCCACTATTAGCCTGTCTTTAGTATACTCCAACATCTCTGAGACACTGAAAACAGAGAATTATAGGGACACCTACTCCAGAAACTCTGAGTAGCCCTGTAATTCATACTCGAAGACAGCAGGAAGGTCTTTCTAGCTATTATTTGAATGCAGTGGAGCACTGAATATATTAATTCATAGATATTTTCCCTCGATATCCTAATCTATTGCACACATGTCTAAATAACATAACTGCTTCATGCATTATTTATCTGGAGCACAGTACTACAATTGTCAAGGAACACAAACTTGGATTTAAAAGGTGTTGAGATATATTTGGCAAAGTAGGAAATTATGTGGATTATTCATTAGCATCAAAGAGCCTTCCATGTTGTGCCCACAAAACATGACCCTTTAGGTCATAATTACCCCTACTATCTTGTCATTTATGTGCATATGGTGTGCAGGACAAAATACAAAACAGAAAGATCAGGCACTTTATTGTTGTTTCAATCATCCACCCAACTATTACTCATTTTACTAGGTGAAGTAAATGACTGAGGATTTAAATACATAATGATCTCTGTTCCCTGTTTATATTCAAGACACTGTGAGCTGATCCAGTATTTCCCAATTTAAGTTCCCCTCATGGGGACCTTTGGGTTAGGATAGGCCTTATTGTTCTTCAACTTCTGCATTTTCAACAAGTAATGTGTGTGGGCAAGGGGTTAGTGGAAGAAGTGCTCCTTTTTAATGGCCCACAAAGCTTTAAAATTATCTTTTTCCCAAAAGTAACATGAGTGTGGAATAGACTTTCCCTCACTCAAAATATTCATGGGTAGAAAAAGTAGAAACTAGTTACAGATTTATCATATCAAGCCTGCTTTATTTAATTCAGAAAACTATTTTCAAAGATTTTCACTGACAAAGCCCATTTTAAGTAAAGTAAATACCGCTGGGTTTTTTTGCATTGCTTATTTTTACTAGCCTGGTTTAGCATATTAGCCAATTCTCCATCAGTAGTTAGGAATAGATAGGTAATCTCACTGTTTTTTTCTCAATTTTCCATCTTTTCTTTTTGCTTACTCCTGCAGTAAATTTGGGATCATGTATTAAAGTCCATACTATCTGCTTACTGAGTTCATAAAAAGCATATTGTACCACCTGAAGATTTCCTGAATCAATACTTCTGTCTCTCCTATTCCCAAGTACATGTACAAACATATCAGGTTTGGAATATCTCCTGCAACAAAATTCCCATAGTATAGGAAATAGTGTCCAGTAGGAAACTTCAGTGAGCATCTCTCTTTGTAACAATCCCCCAAAAGCTTTGTTAGTATGGGAGAGAAGTCCCTGTTCATTATTACATCAGCTATGATAGCTGAGGTCAACATTATCAATATGGCCACCTCCTCTACAGACAGTGACTTCCTAAGAAATCCTACTCCCAGATACCCATCCCACTGTGTAATGGCTTCCATAAATATCAGAAAATTGTCCAAATTCTTCAAGTGAATTCCTCCTGAACTCTGGAGGCAAGAGTGGGCAAAAATTGCCTTGATTTCTGACTGCAACAATTCCCACGGTCTCCTGATGGTACTGTGACTCAATGGCAGTCCAGATCTTTTGGTTAGGAAAAACTGTCTTTATGGTCCAAGAGTCAAAGTATTGGATGCTCCTGAACACTTGACGCAGGAGTATCGCTGCAGAAGGCCAGCAGCCCAAGCCACAGGATGGCAGAAGACGGGAAGAGATGAGCTTTAATATTATACTGAATGAGAAGGAAACAACACAAACCTGGGAAGTTCTGCTGTTAGGGAAATCCTTCTCTCTACAGGAAAAGGAAGGTAAAATGAGAAAGAAAGCATGGCTTCTCCTATAAATCTAGGAGCATAATTTAGATTTTTAATGAAAAAAAAAAAAAAAAAGTTACTCCTGTAGTGTGGTAAATAAGGTCAAAATGAATTCATACTTTAGTAAGGGCATGACAGACACAAAACAAACCCAAAACAAAACATGAGGATGTGGAAAGGAATGGGGTTGCAACAGCCTCATAATCTGTGCTTAGATAATGTCTATACCATGGGACTGAGCAGCAAACCAAGCCTCTGTCAGGACTAAACTCAAATACACATCATTCTCCCTGTGCCCTGGTTTCCATAGCAAGCTAGTTTTGACACAGGCCAGAAGGCATCATGGCCCACTCAAACTTCTTGCCTGGACAGGCAGGGGACCAGGACCTAACATTGTTTCAGGTTTATATGCCTGCCCCTGCAGGAAGAACACCCTGGAGCCATTCGGAGGCATCAATGAAGGGCTCAGTGGGGACAAGACCTTCTTGAACTACTGGAGTGTCCTCCTGCTGCATCC
This sequence comes from Actenoides lindsayi, assembly GCA_025331215.1. NCBI lineage: Eukaryota > Metazoa > Chordata > Aves > Coraciiformes > Alcedinidae > Actenoides > Actenoides lindsayi. The sequence goes on along the minus strand of WTSP01024728.1, from coordinate 46,635 downwards.
AGGGAGCATGCCCATGTTACTAATGAATGAGATCGGTATCATAGGTCCAGCATCAGAAGAGGGATTCGATCCAGCTGCTAGCAGCAGCAAACACGTAATAAAAGCTGGGAAAAAAAATCAGGTTGTGAAAGGGAATTTTCAGCTGGTTTTGTTTGTTCTGCTGGTACTTACATGAATCAGAAAAGACATTAGAGCATAAAAGCCACAGGTAAAATGGAGCTGGAAAAGACCAGTAAGCATCACAAAGCAGGCTAAGTCTCCAGACTCATCTCAAAAAGCCTCTGAGGTCCTTACCTCAGTGAGCCCTGGCACTGACTACAATAGGGTTGGTTTTGGATAAGAATTCTATAAAAAGGAAAGGTTTGCACAGCTTGACCTCCACTTATGGTGCAAATCCTCATATGCTCATAGTGCCACACTATTGAACAGACAGTCATACTAGAATAAAAGAGAGTTATGAAATGAGAAAGCAATTAGGAAAAGACAGTAAGAAACGAGCTGCAACCCACAGGTGCTACTAGTAAATTGAGCTTATTTCCATTTCCACTACCTATCTGATGAAGACTAGATGAATTCACCTCCAGAAGATTACATTTATTTCACTGGGCGATAAAATATCAACAAATACACTAAACAAATAAATCTTCTTCCCAGTGTTACAGCTTCTCAACCCTTTTCTCATTTTATAAAATCATTTTCTTTGTTGCTGTTTGGATAAGTATTAAAAGTAGAGTGCTTTTCTCTAATTTTAAATTCACTCAAAGTCATAACTCATGGCAGCTGAGTGCAGCTATGATTAATGCCCCAAATCTCTTCTGTTCCATGTTCCCACTGCGTTTCGCCCTGTAGTACCTGAGCATTCAGCACCATCTCTGGCCAGATGCATGAAGTGCAAGCTTAACTTCAAATAAACAAAAATCCCCACTGTGAAATTCAGAGGACTCATGAGAGACTAAATTGTCATGAAGATTTTGTAGACAAAAAGACTGTTGCTTTTCTGAAATACAAGGTGCCCCAAGAAGTGAAAATCATAAGAAATCAGATTTAGTTCGTTCTATAAAACTCTGTGAAATTTCTATAAATTTCTGTATTATGCATTATGATTTTCAGCTTGTGGGTTTGTTTCTCCTTTATCTAAGAAGCACTAAAACCCTGTGCTTCCTTTTGGAGGATGACAACTTTTTCTGCCTTTAGCTTAATCTCACTGTGTAATATCTGCAGAATGATGGATCAGGACTGGAGAAGCTGTGAGGAAGAAAGCCCTTTTGGAATTTGAACCCATATTTCCTGTTTGGTTCTTTACCATAAGGAAGCAAACCTTAACAACAGATCCGAAGACTCATTGTTACAGAGGAAAATATTGAAATTGAGCTAATTTTAAAATATTTTTCTTGGTTCATATTTCTGAACCAAGAAAAATGTGCTCCCCAACATTCTTACCTTATATTGAAGCCTGCATCTTTCCTTCATAAACTAAACTGTAAATATACTTGAAGGATAAAGATAATACATGGAATCTAATTTGCACATCACTTTTTCTTTCAAATCCTGGGAAAACTCAGGTTTAACTGATTTGGTTGCATGAGTCCTCTTTTGGTGTTAGAGGTTGAACAGTATACAGAAAATACAAAATGACTGGAGTTGAAGAACGATTCCTCTGAGTTACATATGCTGTAACAGGCATATACCCTTCACATGCACAAACAAACATACATACATACATGCATGAAAAAACTACAGTTTTGAGGCTGTGCGGGTTAAATCAAGCTTTAAACTCTATACGTGGTTTTATTCATATCTGCTTTTCTTCCCATGGTCTCAAGTGCATACTTAGCAAAGCCCAAGAGGCACTTGCATGCACACAGGACAAGGACAGTCACCTCCTACTTACGAGTCTGTGTAAAGTGCAAGAGTGTATTGCAGATGCACATTTCTAGCCCTTGACCCAAAATGACTCAGAAATCTGCACTGGAGAAAGTCTTCCTTTCCATCTTCATTCTGTGGTCTCACATTCTACAGCATTTGAATGTTGGGTTTTTTTCCCACTACAAACTGCCTCATTGGTTTAAAAGGTTTATCAAAAAGAGGGTTGACTCATAAGAAAATTTCAGACTTCAAATCTACAAAGGCTTAAACAGCAATTTAGAATAAAAGTATTGTGATAACCTAAGTCATAGACAATGCTACATTAGAAAATCTATTTCTTATTTATTTAAATTTAAATATATTGTTGGCATACTAAGTAATTAGGCATGAAATACCAATCCAATTGCATTTTATCAGATGTCCCAAAGATGTGAAAAATAAATCTGAATTTTCTTTCTATTTTTTAATTACTCCTTGGCAAGCATGGAAAGGGCTTTAGTCAGGAACCACAAGCAGAAAAAATGTCTATTCACCAAGCATAAAAATGTATATTCACTAAGCATTTGCCCAGATTTTTATGCTAATTGACTTCCCATGTTTTCCATTCCTTGCATGTTGTCTTCCTGACTTTCAACAGCATAATGTGGTTGGAGAAACCAAATTTAGACACACATCCTTGAATACTTAGGTAAGTGGATTTAAACCTCAGTGTCCTGAAGAACTTACTTGGAAACTTGATTATAATCAGATAGCTTTCACGTCATCCTGTAATCACAGCAGTCAGATATCATTTCTGTCCTGGCCCTAGAAGATCACATTTTTCATGACTTCTGGAAGTTGAGCAAGTGTTGCAGGGGCTCATTGCTTTCCTCCATTTTATTCCCTCAGCTCCCTGCATGCCATCCATCCCCCTCCTTCTACTTCTAACTCATCCAAGTGGTTTCCCTCTGCATCATCTCATCTTCATATCCATGGTCTCATGTTTCCATTTTCCAAATTGCCACATGCAAGTTCTCCCCATTTCTCTTTAAGACTTCTCTTTTCTCATGGCAGGACTCCTGTGTAACCATTCCTTCACATGTCCCACTTTTTTATGTAACTTCATGCTAAGCAAAAGGTTTTCCCATGTACTTGAACCTTCCTGTTGCCTTTTCCTTCCATCTCACAATTCCTCTGAATTTGCTAACAGACCTAGTGCACCTTCCCTGAGAGTAGATGGGGAAGAGTGAGGTTAGAGGAAAAAACTCTTAGACAACATGGAGCCCTGCTCAGCTGAGGTGGTAACACCAGGGGCAAGAGGGAAAACAGGAACTATGAGGCTGAAGAAAGCCCTGGACTTCTTCATGGATGTTAGTCACTGTCACTTTGGCTCCTTGTATAAAACAAACAAACAAACAGTAACAAAAAAACAACAGGAGATAAATTGTCTTAATTTTCTCTCCATCCTCCTTTTTACTCCTACTTTCCTCTAAATTCAGTAGGGTTCTCTCTCCCATTGACAAGAATTTTTTCTGAAATTTTCAATCATGAGATAAAATGTTGAAAAGTTCACATTCCAGAGAAATGATTCAATGCACCATGAAGTAGTGTGCAATCTCGGTTGATCCACTCAAGTAAGTGCTCATTCCAATGGTGGGCCCTAGACTAAACACAAACATGCAAACCATTACTAAATATTTTCGTATTAGCACAGTTAAGAAAAAAGCCATTTTTTTCAAGGCATGATGCAAAAAGAAAAGGAACAACATTATTAAAATAACTTTTCATTAACAGTTAGTCTCTCCAGTCATGTTAAAAGAGCCTATGAAAACAAATGTGAAAGAGTTCAACTTGAGGGAGAGGAGAAACTTTTGACAGACTGTGTGGCATGTCTTCATTCAATAGGGGTTTTATGCACCTTTGCTGTACTGCAGATTTCAAGATCTTAAACCCCTGTAAAGCTAGAGATGGTAGGGTAGCTACAAGACCTTTCTAAGGCGTGGTTCCAATTTGTATGCTAAAAAGAAGAAAAGCCAGAAAAGAAGAATTAGCAACAATTCAGTGGTCAGTCTGAATTGCAGGCCTATATTAGGTAAAAAAAGCATGTTTATGCATGCAGAAATCTCAGCAGAATGCCTATTTGTTTCTGAAAAGTACAGCAGCACCTTCAAGGACAAAGAACAACAGGAACCTGAAGTCTGTGCCTCGTCTGTGCCTTGTATGACAATTCTTCAAAGCAATACAGTGTCTCCTAACATCAAATCAGAGCTCTGGCTCTGTAATAATTTTATGAGAAATGTGACACTCAAATCATCAGAATCACTTAGGAATGGTATATCATTCCCGTAGAGTATTTCTCAATTACAAGTAATGTAACACCTCAAGAAAACAGCATGGTACTTGGTGTCCTTCTCATTAGCTTCTCAGAACAACTTGGATATAAAAATGCCACCCATTACTTAAGAGACCTGTTAGTAAATTCTTGCAGCTGGGATACAGTGACAGCTACATAGCTATTGTTTATTGTCGTAAGTCCAGTGACAATTTGTCCCATATGCTCTTACAGCTCAGTTCTTTTATTTGGCTTTGGACGGTTTTTAAGAGTGAACTTTCCTCTTAGAAGTACAGCTTTGAACGTGGACACGATTACTGACAGTGGGCCAAACTCTACCTTCATTTACAAATCAGTACAAACCCAGACTAAATTTTACTTTGCATTTCAGATGTGTACAAATGCTTGCAGATGGCTGCTGTGTAGGTAAATAACTCAGACAGAGAGATGTTACCTCTTATATAGCAGAAAGACAGAATTAATTTTTGGCATCTCCAGTTTTTTTCTTTTCTTTCCAGTTGTTTGATGCATATCCCAGTAAACACCAGAAAAACAGAATCAAAATATTTACACTAATCCTGAAATCATGTGTAACCTTTACTAATGCCTCTGACTTCTGTCACACAGGATGGAAACATACACTTTCCTGGGTGGAAAACTGGTTAGATGGACAAGCCCAAAGAGTTGTGGTCAATGGAGCTAAACCCAGTTGGTGGCCAGTCATGAGTGGTGTCCCCCAGGGCTCTGTACTGGGGCCACTCCTGTTTAATATCTTCATCAATATTTGAATGAGGGGATAGAATGCATCTTCAGTAAATTTGCAGATGACACCAAGCTGTGTGGAAGTGTCAATCTGCTTGCGGGTAGGGAAGCTCTACAAAGGGATCTAGATAGGCTGGATTGCTGGGCCAAGGCCAATTTCATGAGTTTTGATAAGGCCAAATGCCAGGTCCTGCACTTGG
>WTSP01024728.1:0-41396 GCA_025331215.1 Actenoides lindsayi | reverse complement strand
TTCCTTCCTTCCTTCCTTCCTTCCTTCCTTCCTTCCTTCCTTCCTTCCTTCCTTCCTTCCTTCCTTCCTTCCTTGTCCTTCGTAAAACTGAATGCATGCCAACCAGCATATAGACAGCTTATCTCTTTGACTGCACTGAACTTCAGGATAAAGAGCCTGAGAAATGATCTTTCACCACTTCTCCAAAGTCTTATCTTAGCATATTCTTTGTATTTTCTTCCTTAGCCGTTACCAGCCTGTGTATAAATTTAGGCTCTGCTGTCTGCTAAGGATGGATCCACCAGGGATGAAAGCTCAGGGGCAGTGGGTTGTTTAGCTTCTTCTGCATGGAAGAGAGAGAAAACAATGAAAGTTCCACTTCTTCTAGATGATGCTAAACTATATTTGGTGGCTGATTGCTGCACTGTTGGAGAAGAAATTTGTAAGAACCTCAGGAAGCTGAGCGGGGAAAAGGTGAAAAACCAGTTTCAGTAACTGATAAACGAAAAGCAATGTATCTAAGGAAAAATAACGCAAACCATTCTTGAGTAATGTTTAACTTGGAACTTGTAATTACAACTCAGGTCTTTGTGCCATTGATAGTTTTCAGATATTAATAGATCAATGTGCAGCAGAATCAAAAAAGCTAACAACAGTGTTGCCCATCATCAGGAAAGGTACAGAAAGTCAAAAGGAGGATGCCTTTTTGCTGCTATGTAATATTTTCATGTATCAACATCTTGGTGTCATGTGCAGTTCTGGTCTATGCATTTCAGGAGATATATTTTGGTGTTAAAGAAGCTGCATAGAAGCACAATTAGAATGATGAAGGGAATAGAGCATGAGCACATACCACATGAGAGACCCTGAGGGTTTTTGGTTTGGAGAGGAAAATCCTAAGGAAAAATACAGTAAGAGATTTACAGACCCGTGAAGGCATTTACAAGGTGACAGTGGAACTGTTACTCAGCAGTTCTTCCAGTTCTGGAACCTGGGGACAATTGGTAAATCTGATAGGTGATCATTCCAGAACAGGTAAAAGAAAGTATGATTTTACACAGCAGGTCATGAACATCTGTAGCTTACTACCACAGGACTTCATGGAAAGACAGTATATTCAGGTTCAAAAAGGAGCTAGATAAATTTATGTACAGCAAAGAATCTAATCATTAGATCATTTGCTCTTCTGAGCCCATGCTTCTTTTCTTCTTGTCTTAGTGGAGACATGCTCTGGTACTTATGGAGACCTGTTGATACTTTCCATTAAAGAAAAACAAAAGAAAAGTGATTCAGAAGATCTGGAGTTCAAAACCTTAAGAACTCTCACCATGGGGAAATCTTGCTTTCTAACTCATTACAGTCTTATACAAGTTTCTTCATGCACCATTTTCTTTGGAAATACTTGAGCAAAATGGTTTAAAAGTTACTTTTAACTTATTCTCTGTGTTAACAGTATTTAATGTAAAGGTTTCAATTTTCCAACAACTGCCAATCCTTAAAGATAATTTTTCTACTTCCTAAGTCCAAAAAAAAAAAAAAACAAACAACAACAACAAAAAAAAAAAACAGGAAAAAAAAAAAAAAATTTCCCCTGGCTCTAGAAGAAGGCTTCTTCACTAAACCAGAAAAGACTGGGAATCTCTGGAAAAAAAAAAAAATCCTTTTTTTTATTAGATGAACCTAAACTAAATTGTAGAATTCTAGAGAATAAAGTGTCAAAACATCTTTATATCTACAATCAAAATATTAAGCTGTTGAGCTTATATTTATACAAAGAAGGCAGTATGTAGTGCAAAACCCATGAAACTTCCATTAGACAGCTTAAAATATAAATATCTTCTGTAATTTGTAAACAACTAATGCACTCTATGGGGATGGTAGTTTTATGAAGTGTTGATTTATTGTTTGAGTAATGTCACTTTTTAGAGCAGGATGAAGGCTGATTTTATATTCATAGCAACTATTTACATTACTTTAAAAGTACTTGAGGATTCAAGATTTTTTTTTCTTTTCTTTAAAAAGATTTTTTCAAAATAAAATGAAAGACAATTTATGTTTCCTCATTCATATCAGTGCCTGCCTTCCAAGCAGCATCTCAGCTGTTAAGACATTTAATTGTAAAATATTTTTCTCCAAGGCTCTATTTTCCAATCTCTCTCAGATTTGTGTCCCCTCTAGTTCTCAGGCCATGCAAGTTCTTATGACCTTTTAATGATATTTAATTTCTTTCTCTAGCTAATCATGAAGAGGTTTCAGCGCTGTCAAGAAAAACTATTTATTTTCAATCTTTTTATTTTTTCAGAGAATATAAATGTCAAGCTTTGTTCTTTGAATACAGGTACTCCGTTATTACAGTTTAGAGTTGTTCAGATACATAACTCTCTGTCTCCAGACGTCTTTATGAAAAGCATTGTTAATCACAGAGCATTCTGCCATGCATGGATTATCTATTTTATCATGAATAGCATAGTGACCTTCTGACAACATAAATTGGATTGTTATGCATTTTTATTAACTACTGACAGGACAGTCACTCAGGAAAACACTTCAACATGTGTTTACCAATAGACATAGACTTTTTTCAACTCTCTTTCAGCAGCATGTTGAAAATATTGATCATCTTCTATCTCTGACATATTTCAATCCACTCTATTTGCTGTGTCTCTTCTGCTCTCTGTTCTTTTCTCCTCCACTTTCTACCACATAATGCTGAATCTGCCTCCCCCATACTCTCTCTCCATCCCCGGTGGGTTTTTTTATTGTGGGGGGTTTTATGTGGTTTTTTGTTTGTTTGTTTTTTTTTTTGTTATGTATTCACTTGCTGGTCCTGGCATGGACCATCTTCCCAATCCTCATCACAGATCATATACTAAATATACTATATGAGAAACTTAGACAGTAGAAATGTCTACATTAGAAAATGGTGTTCTGTTCAGATTATTCCCAAATCATCATCTGAGATGTATGTTGATATGTTAGCTCATAAATGAAGAGAGAGACACATTATTCAAGATTATTTTGCCTAACAAAGCAAAATACCATTTTTTGTGACTTTTTTCCTCTGGACCTTTTAATTGTTTGTTTAAGATCTGATGCAGAGCTTGATGGCTAATGATAAATGTATTCTTAGTCACTCAGAGAAGTCTTATTGCATGTGGAAGTATTGTTTTATAAACATAATCATTACATCAATGCAAAGGGTCAGGCTGTGAGAGGCTGGACTATATAACATGCAGAGGGACATGCAAAAAATGATTATGATCTCTGAAAATTTCTAAAGCTCTGCATGCTCCAACTAAAGAATCTTATATCTTAACTTGATTAAGTCCATTCATCATTTTAGCTGCAAGTGCAGAACCTTCTTTGCAATGAAGTTCTTTACTGCATAAGAGACTCCTTAATGTCAAAAAGAAGCTTTCTTTCATTTTAGCTGTAACTTTTTGGGTTACTAATCATAACACACATAGAAACTTCATTTCACCTCTGATTTTGAAGTTGAAATCACAGAATGTTTAAAGTGGGAAGGGACCTCTAGAGATTGTCTAGTTCAAACCCCTGTACAAACCAGGATCATAACCTACAGCAAGTTGCTTACAGCCATGTCCCATTGGATTTTGAATATCTCCAACAATGGAGACCCAAAAACCTCTCTGGGTAACCTGTGCTAGTGTCTGATCACCCTCACAGTAAAAAGTGTTTTCTTACATTTAAATGGATTTTCCTGTGTTTCAGTTTGTGCCCATTTCCTTTTGTCCTGTCACAGGGCACAGCTGATAAGAGTCTGACTTCATAGAATTGTGTATATTCAGTCAAAGATATATTAAGTAATTTTAATGATAATAAACTAGGAGGAGCTGTGGACTTCATCGAAAGTAGAGAGGTCTTACAGAGAAATCTGGATAGACTAGAGAGTTGGGCAATCGCCAACCCTATGAAATTTAACAGGAGTAAGTGCTGGATTCTTCACCTGGGACAGGGCAGTCCTGGTAACGTGCAAAATATGGGATAAGAGGATGCAAAGCAGCCCTGTGGAGAGTGATCTGGGAGTTTGGGTTGATGGTGAGTATGAGTCAACAGTGTGCCCTGGCAGCCAAAAGGACCAATCATGTCCTGAGGTGCATCAAGCATAGCATAGCTAGATGATGGAGGGAGGATATTTTCCCCTTCTGCATTGCACTGGTGCAGTCCTGCCTTGAATGCTGTGTGTAGTTTTGGGCAATTACGTATAAGGAAGGATGTCAAACTATTAGAGTGTTTCCAGAGGAGAGTGACAAAGATGGTGAAAGGTCTCGAGAGCAAGACTTACAGGGAGAGGCTGAGGTCACTTGGCTTATTCAGCCTGGATAACAGAAAGCTGAGGCGTGACCTCATTGAAGTTTACAACTTCCTCAAGTAAGTCAGCTGAGGAGAAGGTGCTGATCTCCTGTCTCTGGTGAACAGTGATAGAACATGAGGAAATGGAATGAAAGTCTGTCAGGGGAAGTTCAGACTAGACATTAGGAAAAGGTTCTTCACTGAGAGATTGGTCAGTCACCAGAACAGGCTCTCCAGGACAGTGGTCATTGTACCAAGCCTGTAAAAGTTCAAGGATCATCTGGAAGACACTCCTAGTCCTATGGTTTATTTTTAGTTAAGTCCTACAAGGAGCAGGAAGTTGGACTGAATGAATTATCAGGTCCCTTCCAACTTGAGATATTCTATGATCCTATGATTCTCTCCTCTTTATTCCGCCCCATCATGTATTTATACACATTGATGAGATACCCCTGAGCCTTCTTTTTTCCATGCTTAACAGTCCCACCTCCCTTAGTCTCTCCTCTTGGGGCATATACTCCTGTTCCCCTCACTGGACTTACACCTGTATGCCCACTGCTGCCTTGTACTAAGGATCTCAGTGGTACACCCGACACTCTGGATGTGTCTCAGCAGAGCTCAATAGAGAGAAAGGATTGTCCCTTGACCTGCTGGCAGCACTTTTCCTAATGCATTCCAGCAGACTGTTGGCATTCTTAGCCATGAAGGTACATTGTTGGCTCTGATTCTGCTTGGTGTTCACCAGCATCACTGGAAATTTCTCTGCCAAACTGCTCTCCAACCAGTCAGCACCCAGCCTGGTGCTGGTACCTGTACTGGTGACTGGAGTTATTTGTCCTCAAGGCATTTCTACTTACTGAAATTCATGGGGTTTCTGTCAACCTATTTTTCCATCTTTTCAAGATCCCTCTGGATGACTGCGCAACCATCTGGTGTATTAAACCCACTTTTGCATCATCACATGTATAATTCAGGTCAAAGAGCAACAACGTTAATATTTGGCTTAAGAACAATAATTCTACTCTTGTATTTACCAGCAGACATTCAGGTATATCAGTCAATTATTTCTGGTACATGACAAGGCTAACATATGTAGCAAGTATCAAATACAGCAAACAAGAAGTTCAGTAGTGTTTATTATGGGAGTCATTGAATTGCCACTGTGCAAAATGGGGAAGAAAAACCACAGACAAAATATGAATTCAATGCCTAAAAATGGCATATTTTGGAATATTACAATAAATTATAATAAACCATAATGAGATTATATGTATTTTTTAGTTCTGTATCAAAATTCTGCCTTTAAATAATCTTTTTTTAATGTAAAATTATCTATGTAACTGTGTAATATAATATAATATAGTTTCTCTTCAGAAAACACAACTTACTTAGATTGTCTTGATGTTTTCATAGGCAAAAAACATTTTAGAGAATGCAGGTGTTTTATATTAAAAACAGAGCAGCTGAAACTAGTACTAATCAACTGTTACCAGGGGCAAAATTTTCATGTGTAGGCAGGCTATCAAAATATAAAGCCACATTGGGAATTATCAGAGTTGTTGTACCAGTTTGTATAATACTAATATAGTACATATATACACTCAGTAGTTGTTTCAAGTTTCTGATAACTTCATCCCCATACCTAACAGAGGAATGCCATGAGAAAGGCTATAACTGTTTTCACACACCCTGTTTGATGTGGATATAAACACAAATTACCCTTAGCATTTATATTAATCCCAAAGCATTTAAAATAAACATGTGCATTTACAGTTGTTGTCTTAGCTGTTCTTCATCAAGATAAAAGAAAGTGGAACTACACATAGCTTTTCAGGTTGATGAAGGGAGGTGAAGTTATCCATAGTTAATACTTTAGCAAATGCTTTATGATAGAGGTGTCCATTCCTGTAGGGAGAATAAATATCCCAAGGATTCCACAGTGAGAAAAGTATTCTAGGAAGGTGAGTTGCTTCAGTCATAGATTGTTTGCCTCTACTTTTTGTCTTAATGGAATATCAACTCTTGAAGTTTCTAGAAATCATGTTTTGCTGCTGGGGTGAAAATAGGCCAGGAGAGGAGGACTAAGGTAAGGAGTGACTGCACACAGTTTTCTTACCTTGAAAAGGAGATGATAAACAAATATTGGGAATAAAGTTTCTAATAAGGACCATATGACCATAAGTCACTGAGATCAAAACTAAGTGAATGAAAAGCTGAGACTTGAGGGCTGCTTAACCCACAGGAGAATTCCACAGTGCATCTTCATATTGACTGCTCTTGGCTTGGATGGGCATATACTTTCCTGGGTGAAAATCTTGTTAGATGAACTAGTCCAAAGAGTTGTGGTCAATGGTGTTAAATCCAGTTGGCTGCTGGTCATGAGTGGTGTCCCCAAGGGCTCAGTACGGGGGCCACTCCTGTTTAACATTATCAACAATTTAGAGGGGAGAGAGCACACCCTTGGTAAATTTGCAGATGACAGTAAGCTAGGTGGAAGTGTCAATCTGCTCGAGGGTAGGGAAGCTCTACAAAGGGGTCTAGATAGGCTGGATTGCTGGGCCAAGGCCAATTTCATGAGTTTTGATAAGGCCAAATGCCAGGTCCTGCACTTGGGCCACAACAACCCCCAGCAGTGATACAGGCTTGGAAAGGAGTGGCTGGAGAGCTGCCAGGCAGAGAAGGACCTGGGGGTGTTGATTGACAGCCAGCTGAACATGAGCCAGCTGTGTGCCCAGGTGGCCAAGAAGGCCAATGGCATCCTGGCCTGTATCAGGAATAGTGTGGTCAGCAGGAACAGGGAGGTGATCATTCTTCTGTACTCAGCTTTGGTGAGGCTGTACCTTGAATACTGTGTCCAGTTTTGGGCCCCTCTCTACAAGAAGGATGTTGAGGTACTGGAGAGGGTACAGAGGTGGGCTACAAAGCTAGTAAAGGGTTTGGAGCATGTGTCTTATGAGGAAAGGCTGAATGATCCGGGGCTGTTTAGCCTTGAGAAGAGAAGTCTGAGGGGAGAACTCATTGCCCTCTACAACTACCTGAAGGGAAGTTATGGTAAGACAGGAGTTGGTCTGTTCTCCTTGGTAACAAGTGACAGAACAAGAGGAAATGGCCTGAAGTTGAACTAGGGGAGGTTCAGGCTGGATATTAGGAAGGATTTCTTTACAGAAAGGGTTGTCAGGAATTGGAATGGCCTTCCCAGGGAGGTGGTGGAGTCACCATCCCTGAAAGTGTTTAAGAGGCGGTTAGATGTTGTGCTTAGGGACACGGTTTAGTGGTTTTGATATGGCTAGGAATAAGGTTGGACTTGATGATCTTGAAGGTCTCTTCCAGATGAAACGATTCTATGATTCTATGATTCGGTGACTCCACTGGCATTCAATAGAAAGGAGCATGTGCCAGGAGTGAAATCTTAGAGAGACTGACCAGATTTGGAGTTGGTACCAAATCACCAAAGCTTCGCTGGATTTCATACTTTTGCAACTCAATGAAGATGACCTATAGCAGGGAAGGCAATCTGTAGCCACTTTTCCTGGAGTCTTTGTACAAAATCTTAATATTAAATCACAAAATGATACCAACACACTTAACTAGAAGTCAGTAAAAGTAAGATTTGAAAGGATAGCGTGACAAAGCAGAGACAAGTATGTACAACAGATATAAACGTTTCAGAGCTAGAAAGCAAGTGATACTCCCTTGACATTTCTTTTCTGTCAAAATATAATTAAAGTATAGCAAAAATGTGGTTCAGTAATGTATATAATTATGTCTGCAGCTGTAGACATATTTGCTTGAAGTGATAAAAATAAAGGCATTCCCAGGTCCTAATGTTGACTAATCAATCTACTATTAACAGGTAACAGACCTTCAATTGAAAGAAAGGAAGAGGGCATTATCTCACATGAGTGCATCAGTCAAGAAGTCAATCAAGAGAAAACAGAATAGCAGAAGCATATATACCACAGGCCCTGAAACAATGTGAATTACCAGAATTAAAAAAATATAATTCTATCTGAAAAGTTAACATTGCCCCAACTCCTGCAAGAAAGTTAATACTGTTGATCACATATCTTGAAAATTCTCAATTGTCGTTTTTGCATATTACCCTTCTGTAAAGAGGAAGAAATTACGAGCTTCAACATGCAGAACAGTTTCCTGATTCTTCTGTAGAGAGAGAGCAGCAAAATTTGCAGCTGTTCCCTGCCTGCCTGCTCCTTTCCAAACTATCTACCTTTTCAAACCTGTAAAGATTCCAAGAGGTTCAGTGGAGGGAAAATGCATTTTCACCTAAGCTACCTGATGACATACTGTCACCCAAATTGACATGCCTCCCCAGCCTTGACAGAAGAGTTTGTTTTACCACTGCCTCCCTTGCCCCTAACTCTAAGAGAATCATCCAGAAATGGGGAATGGGAAGAAGAATTTCAAACACACAAATGAGTAAGTGAAAGTCACAGCAAACCCTGGTCCACCATTCACAGTGCATGTTGCTTTGCCTTGCAAGCACTGAGGAAATGGAGAAGGCTCCACTATAGTTCTTTGGGGCAATCCCCACATTTATGCCTTCCACTCTTCTCAAATCTGGAGCTGAAATCATAGCTAGGAGCCCCAGAAAGACTGTGACAATTGGGAAGAGCCTGGCAAGTCTAGTTCTTGTTCTCAGGATTACTTCTGATTCCTTACTTAGTATTGGGAAGCAAGTACACTGTTGGCCAAAGTCCTCCATCTTGTAAGTCACACAGATACTGCTCTGGAAATGCAGCAACACAGCAGTGCTGGCACTGAAAGGACCTCCAGGTCAGAACAGAAGGTACCGAGTTAGCTAAAATCCTGTTGGCATTAAGATGAAAATAGTGATCATGGTATGTGATCCTAAAGTCCATCTAAGTCCTGCCTTAATTGTCATAAATCTTTTCTAGATGCCTCTTTTTTCTCCCTATAGAAATCTTGCACCTGAGCAGCAGGCATGGAAATCTCTTGTTATTTTGGAGGTGTTCTTATTGCATCCTTTCACTCCTTCAGACATCTTGAACTGTTCCTCCAATGGCATCACAGCACTAGTTACCTCATTTATTGTAAACCTAATGCAATGGTAGTTCAGAATGTCAACCTGACTTGATGATCAGCCAAGCAGTCCTTGTCTTCGAAGGGAAAAATACTGCTAATGGAACAAAAAGTTCAGAAAATATTAATTATTTTTTTTATCAAAAAAGGTGGGTAAATAGAGTTTATAAACTCTGTAAACATCGCTGATTTCTCTTAGGGTATTTCATTAGCTCCATTTTAAATTTATGTACAGATAAAGGGTCATGTTTCTGAAAAGTGGTTTCTATTAGCTGTGGAAATATTACAATTCAATGTTCTTCTCACAATAAATGTGATGTTCAGGAAGCTTTTTATATGGATCCAGTTCAGCAAAGCTCTTAAACAAATGTTTAGACTATAGTGATGCTATGTACAAAACAACATCATACATTTCCTGTTTTTCCAAAATGGTTATTGCAATATCTACTTTGACAGAAACATTTCCAATAACTATACACCACATAAAACAAACAAATAAACAAAAAACCAAACAATAAAGGAATTGTTGGGTTTTGTTCCTACCGATTAAGTCATATTGATGAACAAACTGATCACAAGCTCCAAGCTCCTAGGGAAGAAAGACCTTCTGTGTCTGTGTAGAGCAAATCACATTTAAATCCTGCTTTATGACTGGAACTCCACAACACTATTGTACTTAATAGCACTAACAACAGGCTGTCTCCTACTCTCAAACATACTTTCTTTACACAGTAAAGTAACAGTTACACACAGTAACTGCTGTGGCACCGACCTTCACCGGGGAAAAACTTCTTGTACCACTGTATGCCATGAAAATGAAGGAAATGCACTTTCTCAGCAAACACCCCTGAGTGCTGCTCTATCCACCTTAACCCACAAGCACACAAATAGAGAAAGCTTTTCAGTACTTCCCAGCACACACACTCCCTGGGCATTGTGACAAATGCAGACTATACCACAAATGATTCCACCCTGCATCCCACCAAGCAACATCTTAGTGATGTCAGCTGCAGCAAGTGTTCTGGGAAATGCGGAGATAGAGAATGGTGCATTGACTTTCTAGATGTTTTCAGTTAGTCCAAAACCATCTTGCTAAATGTCCAAAGGAAAAAGGAAGGAAAAAATAAAATGTTTCATGCCTTTGGGTTTCTTTGCTGCATTCAAATAATTTTTTCTGGCCAGATAGCCAGTTATGGTAATACTTCAATTGTATCAACTTTTCTTAGCAAGTAATGTCTCAACACAAAAGTGCAATCAGTTAAGAAAAAAAAATGTTGATAGGAGATTTTTATGTTAAAATACTATTCACTTTGGGAAAAGAAACGGAGATGAAGCAGAAATCCAGGATAGCTTGTTTTCCCATGAGTCAAAAGCATCGGTTCTTGTCTTTCCATGTCATCTTGCTATCAATAAGCTGTTGCTAGGATGTGAATGTTTCCATGGCAATGAGTGAACTCTTCAGCTTCACTAACAGCACTATTCTCTACCCCCTTTCATTTTCTGAGAATATTTATTTTTTCATACCTCTGGAACAAATATGGAAATGAAAATAGAACAAGATGGGTAAATCCTGCCTCAGGCTACAATCTACAATGGTCTGAGGATGTCTCTGAGACTTCAGGTAATGTCACTGAGGTCGTGTCTTTAGCCATAGTTTGCAGCTACTTCATTCTGCTTCAGATTTCTGACATGGAGCAGAGCAGGCTCAGAAAATGGACTGAAACCTGAAAGGCAGAAGCCTGCTCAGAAGAAGACGAATTTTAAGCACTGGCTTTGCTGGGTTTGGAGGATTTGGAAAGGCAGAGGCTCTTGTGCAGGTGCTCCACAGAGGCAGAGGCTGGGCTGCGATTGCCACCTGTTGGGTCTGAAATGGCAACTGCAAGGCCAGGAGCCACACAGGGTTGCTTCACAGCCCGGCTATGAGCCCCTGGGACTTACCCACAGGCCAGTGAGCCTGCTGGGCACCCTGGCCTCGGGGCTGGCACTCCCCATGCCAGCTGGCCTCAGCCCCGCAGCCCAGCTGCGTCTTGCCTCTCTCCGTGGGGCAGAACCATAGGGGCTTCCATTGCCACTGCATTCAGAGTAACTCATCCTTCAGCTTGGTTCACAGGTACCTATGCAGGTGATGAAAAGAAAAACAGTTCCTTTGCTTTCCCTCTCCTCCTCTCTGTTTTATACAAAAGGAAAAAAACACACCTCAGAAATAAATTTGTTGGCTGAAAGTCTCCCTCCTTAGGCAAAGGAGGCAATGGGCATAAGGCCACAGCTCTCAACTCTGTTGCTCTGTTCACTCTTTCTACTTCATCCAAAAACAAAAGGAGATATGGAGATAAACGTTGAAAGAGGAAACTGAAGCGTCCCTTCTCATCTGGATGCTCCATATCCAAAGCACACTGAACACAGCTGGCATCACCACAAGCTGGGTCTAAACCCTGCCATCACACCCCTATTGCTAAGAAACTCCTGGCTGGCATGCCATGCCATGATGCTCCTTTCAAGAGACCTGTAGCCCACCCAGTTGCTCAGTCATTATCTCGAGCCTGTCAGACCCTGCCTGGGTTCCATTTTGGGTGTTTTTTAAGCTAGAGGGCAAAGACAGAAGGAAGAAGGAGGTGAAATCATACACAATAAAAATGTAGGAATCAGAAAAAAAATTTGATTCTACAAAGCTGTAGATAAGGCAAAGAAATCCTGATCTGTCATTGCTTCTTTGCCTCTATGGCATTCTAGGAAACAATGACTGACAGTAAATCCCAGCAAGAACAGTCCTTGTGGTGGTAGAGTTCAAGGGCAATGGAGGTGATTAACCACACTAGAAATGAGACCAAGAAACTGTAAAACCTTGCAAAGATCTTTGCTTTAGAATGGATTAGATTGATCAAAAATGAGAGGTGCATTTATTCCACTTTTTTCTTAAGACAGGGAAATACAACTTCAGAGCCCACTTTATGAGCTATTTACATCTCATCCCTTCTGCCTCACAGTAGCTGTGTGGCAATTTGTGCTAGAGTCTCAAATACATTCAGTAATTTTATTTTTTTTTCCTTAGGAATAATGCATAAATATTTCTGGCATTAAGTACTTTGTGTATTTGTTTGCCTAATGGTTTTGACAGCTCCACTTGATTATGAGACAACATTTTTCTTTAAAATACTCCATTTTCTAGACAACCACCTTAGGCACAGACAGTTTTCTATGACAAAAAGCATATTTATGGAACTACCTTGCAAAAAATTAATGGCCTGTTACTGCTTTTCATCATTTGACTGGTCCCTTGTTTTTCACAGTCAGCTCTGCTCAGCTGAGACACACCAGTCAGAGTCTCACCAGAGCCACATAGTCTGAGTTCTGGTCAGGATCTTCAGTACCAATGAATTTTTCTCCTGACAACCACTGCCTTCCCCTACTTTGATAAGTCTGCCTTTACACTGAAGTTACTTTGCAGCACCACATTGAAAATTAAAGTGTTTGCCAGTGCTTCCTCCTGAGAGGTCAATGAATCAAAAACAGATCAGCCTCTGACCCACATACCTATTTAAAGCATTTATAACCCTAAAAATATTGTTGCTTAAGTTGCAAAATTAGCACATGGCCTGTGATCTGATACTAGCAATAGCAATAATGATTTTATTGGGCCACTTGGCAACATTTATTGATTTCTCATTGGTACTACCTTAACAACTGGAATAAGACTGTCTTTTGAAACAAGTATTACCTGAAGATGCTGAATTATGACAGCTGGGGATCTAAAACTGCATCCCTTGTAGGTCACAATGAACCAAGTGTTGGTGGAATAATTTATATGATGATGAGGTAGCACAAATTGAGCATAATCAGGTTGCTAAAAAGCTGGAAGGGGGTACTGTTACTGGACCAAACAACTTCTGAGGATACAAGATAAAAGAAGAACACTCAGAATTGTTGTTAGCTGTGCTAAATTCATTAAGAATGTCAAATACATTTAAACTACTTAAATTTTTTTGTCACTTATCCACTTTTGGAAAATTTTATTTAAATAAGAAGTGGGTCAGCTTAAGACATGGCATAACTTATGCTCAGACCCAAGCATTTGTAGCGCAGATGAAGATAAAGTACATGCTAGAATCTAGTCCCAATTCCACACAGGCCAGGGGGAAGCCTGCAATGGACTTCAGTGGGCTTTGGGATTCCCTTAACAAGGGAATGAGAAGAACTGAAGGTAGGAAGAAGCACTGACAAAAGGTATCACTTTTTGAAATAAATAAAGCAAAGGCTTATCTTAAGATCCTAAGCACCAACTCCATGTGAAACTCAAAAGCAAGAACACCACCATGTCTCTCAGCTCTTTTTTCTTTCTGATGATGTAAATGATTTTCAGGGCATAGCAGGCATCTCTCCACTGTAAGCCAACAAGGTAAAAACCTCTCTGGGTTCTGATCCAACTTCACAACCTGGCATAGGAGCATTACTGAGAAGATCACTGGCAGAACCCAAGGCTGACCTCCCAGGCCAGCAATAACAAGCCCAGTAGTTACCCTGCATTGCTCCCACAGATGTAGTGCTCCTGTACCCAAGCAAGTCGTTTTAAAGCAAACATGATGAGTCCTCTCAGCTGACACTCCACAACAAGGTACAAACATGCTTTGGCTTTCTATTGCAACTTACAGTTCTCGTCATTCCTGCCTTGAATGCAGCACTAAAACCTCCCTTTGCAAACTGGGAGAATGTGTCCACAGAATAAGCTTGGGATACAAACCCAATCTTTTCCCACCATGTCCTCCAGATCTCTAACAACATTTCTTTCCTCTTATAGCAAGGCCACCAAGGAGCAAGGAGATAAAACAATATGAGATTTAAAAAATAGCGTAACATAAATGCATTTAGATCAGTAAATATTAAAATTATCCCAGTCAAATCTTGTAGGCTTTGCACAATGTCACTATGAGGAAAGTCAAGATTTCTTCTAGAGGAGGTCATTTCAGTGATGAGAAGAAAAAGTGGAGGCAACACCTGAATTATTTAGTGAACAGGATTACAGCTTTTAAACAGGTGAGAATTTGGAAAGGTTCTGAAAGGTAATATGGTTCCTAGCTGACTCAAACGCATGTTCTTATGCATTATAATGTTTAAATAGACTTATCTAATAATACGTTCTCTTATTTTAATTTTGGTTTGGGACTAATTACTAAAGCTTGTAAATAAACATATTTCAACTTAAATTGTTGAGATAGGTTTTCAACCTGGACTCTACTCAAATGAAGCTTTTGCCTGTGGATGAATCAAAAGATCTTGAACCTATTCATAGCACTCTGGTGACAGAATGTGATGCAAACTGAGACAGGCCTTTGTAAAAAAAAGAATATAATCACACAAAGTAAATCTACAC
The DNA here is from genome assembly GCA_025331215.1 of Actenoides lindsayi. Taxonomy (NCBI): domain Eukaryota; kingdom Metazoa; phylum Chordata; class Aves; order Coraciiformes; family Alcedinidae; genus Actenoides; species Actenoides lindsayi. Next base: position 26,677 of record WTSP01024728.1, on the reverse strand, counting down.
AACATCTACATAAAATATCTTACTATCTTACATTATTTTCAGCATTTACCAACTTTTATTGAATATTTTACTTTCTTCAGTCATGCTAGTTTGCATGAAATAAAACTAATGTCTTACTACCAAGGAGCCTGATGTGCATTTCTTTGTTTTCTGTACGTGGATCACTAAGCTGTTTCAGTTTCTTGATCTAGAGCTGTCATTGCATAAAAAATGTGCTTTTATCTACATTCATGGAGTTTTATGTCTTGCATACATTCAAGACAGCTCACTTTTCATTTTTGTTACTGCTCATAACGCTTACTGTCTTTGTCAGTTTTATTCTGAAAACATCTTTATTTCACCCCTGAGAAATGTAAGACAATGTCTGATTTGGAGATGTGGCATATCATGAAATCTGGATTGAAGTATAAGTTGAACAAGAAACAGGATCTACCATTATTTTAGATCTGCTAAAAGGAACAGATTTCAGCCCTATCAGAGCCACACAGGTCTTCTTCACATCTGAAAGCCATGTTATGAGAGATGAAGAAGGGCAGAGGGGGAGAGGAGATAATTCTAGGAGATTCAATCTAGTATTATTTTGGCAGCACTTGAGAGGTGGTCATATGTCATTGGGAATTGGTATGGCCCACAGAGAAAACAAAAAGGCATGGGAAGCTTCTAATGGCACCAAGCCATCACATCAAGTTTTCCCTGGGACAGATAGGTGGGCATGGTCATCTGATTCTGACAGCAATTGCTTACAAGCAGGAATGGATGGCTCAGCAGAGATGATGTAAGGAGTTCCCTAAAGGAACAGGGCAGCAACCAAAAGTCATAGCTTGAATACCGTTTCTGCCTGTGCTAGGGCCCTAGAAAGCCAGGCTGGTGAGGGAGAGGGATGGAGCTGATGAAGAGGAAGGGAGCTGGATTCACACTCGTGCTTTTGCTCAAACCCCACTACAAGAAGCTCAGTTAGACAGCTGAGACTTTGCCTCCCTCCCGTCTGTATTTCTGTGTCTGTTTTCCTCCCTATATCCCTGTGTAAGGGCAGGAGCAGCTAAGGCTGAGCCCAGGTGAGGAGTTCTGGGTTCCCACACGTGTTTTACAGACCATTTTTATATTCTAGACAATGACTGCTTGACATAAATACTGAAATGGTTGTTGAAATGGGAGGCCCAAGCTATTTATCTACCAGGTGAACAGCCTAGAAATGGTAACTAAAGATCAAACCGTTTTTTACCTTCTTTCCCAACTACCCTTGACTTTTATGAGCAACACAACAGCTGTAACAGAAAAAAGCACAACCCTTGGAGAAAGAAAACATGGATTCCTTTTTTTCAGGGGGAAATGGAAAGTGATGGTAGTAGATACAGAATTCTGCAGACATGTAGCCAGGGAGCTTTTGCTTAGCAAGGGCACATCTGCTTGGAAAGAAACAATAGTCACTACAAAGTCACCTGCAATCTGGGCAGTGTGCTCTGAAATTTCACACAAGATTAAACCCCTCAATCTAGACAGGTGGAGAAGCACCTTCAATGATATACAGAATTCCTTTATTTGTCAGTAAAGTGGAAATGTCACACTGTTTGACACGGCTCCTCAGCTGAGAGAAAAGCTGCTAGGAGATCAGGGGTGACAACTGGATGCTAGTTTTCTATTGAATATCCTCAGGTAGCTGTCAATGGGGAGAGATTAAATGAGCTTTAACTGAGTGCCAAAGTCCAACATCAAGTCTTAATTCAGATGCTTACATTTCTTTCACAGATCTTGCCATAATCTAGTTTTCTATAAAGCATATAGACCTATACAATATTATCTCTCAATCATGCCTAACAGCTAGCTATAGTGGTTATATAGTAGAGTATTCGTTTTACCGATTTTAATATGTCACAACTACCAAAGAAAATTGAAGGTACAGATGTTTTAAGCAAATTAATCATAAAAAGACCTTATTTTGTTTTTTCATTTTTGCTACATTAAACAAACTGTAAATGTTGAACTTGTGACTTTCTGCTTGTCACAAACATCACCTTTCTCTGCACCTACCCTTAACAATTATTTTGCCAAAACATTATAAAATATTAAGTCCATAGGAAGCTGATTATATTCCCAACTAGCCCTCAATACCTACGTACAGATCAGTTAGACAGCAGAGAACAGTTTGACCTGCAAGAGAATTACTTGCACAGAAGAAATGCAAAACTAGGCTTACTTATTGATTCATTTCTAATGTTTGTTTAAACACTGCCAGACATATGACATATATTGTTAATTCATTGTTTAAAATTTCATAAAGCATGGGGTATGCTATCAGTACTTGTCTTTCATGTACCAGTGAGCAGATTGCAGGTGTCACAATGTTCAGTTTAACTCTTCTTAAATTTTTGCCCATGTGGCAATTAATTCCCCTGGTACCAGAACCACGTCTGTCCTGTTCTCAAACAAACCTTGGACTAAAATCTTTGGATGGACTTTACTGTAAACAGCAAAAGTCTGCCTATTGAGTCTTCTCCTTTCCCTTCCCATTCTTCTCCTAACTGTATAGTTCTGATTCCACATAAGAATTTGAGCCAAAAGCTGTCAAGACATCCCACTTTTCCCTCTGGTTTTGAATGAAATAAAACTCAGAATGACTGAATAGACCAAAACCACAATTAAACTAAAAATTACCCTAAAAATAGAAGGTCACCTATTCTATGCCTTCTTAATCAGGACCAGTTGTTAATGAATGACAGGTGGGTCATTCTCCAGTTTTTCTAAAACTCTCCAGTGCTGAAGATCCCATGATCTCCCTAGGCAAGGGTTAGCTGCCCCCAAGGAAGACACTCCACCAGAGGCCCAGTGAATTGTCCTATGAGTGACCACTCCTGTGAGCAGTCTTGCCTGCAACACAACAGTCCCCAAATCATCAGGCAGAGCAATGGCCCGTTATGGATTCACAGTATGCCTCAAAGAGCAGGTTTACACCTTGACCACTAAGCTACTCATAGATTTTGCATTTAAAAAAGAGCTCAGATATTATAATACAAAACAAATCCATCAAATGTGAATATCACTTTTGGAATGAAACCAAATATCCTCCTTTAACCTTTCCACCCTCTGTTTGACTCAAGCCCACAGAACAGGGAAGGCTGAAACAAGAATCTTAATATAGTAAATGCAAAAATGTATTTTATATCAATTATTCTGATTATTCAGGCTACTAAAATGATCGAGTGATAGAGCTGAATTCCAAAAATGTTCCTTTCCTTTAAAAATTGGAAGCTTACCTGAATAAACTTCAGGCTCGGAGTAATACATAGACACAATTTGTAGTGATTGGATTTGTGAGAAAGGGCTAATACAATTACACTCTTCAAAAGAATCTCTTCATTACAGTTGTTTCTAGTTACTTGACAACACATTGAATAGCATTTAAAATGCATATCATTGGTGGCTATGTGAATATCAATTGAAAGCAAAAATAAATGTGAGAGAAAAAAAACAAGCCTAAAGTCAGAAGTCAGACTCATATTGAAAGCTAACGCATTAGGTACAAAATTTTGTCTCAGATCAGAGGAAAGTTTCAAGGAGGTTTCTGGAACATGTGGGAAACTCAGCATGTATATGAATTCAGTGCCAAAGGAGAACCATGTTTGGGAAGGACTATTCTTTTATTATTTTAATCCCTAATGTAAAATCATCTTAATGTATATAAAGTGACTGGATACCATTTTAGCAAAACCCATTGCAGTCAAGCTACTTCTGCTGACTTTCTTGCTGGTGGAAGTCCCTAACTCACCTCTTTTTCTCACATCAGTTTTCCAGTCATCTAATTTGCAATTTAACTAAAGCTATGCTGACATGAACCACCTGAAACAGTTACTCATAAAGGCTACACTGCTACTTATATCTTATTCTGTCCCAGTGGTTGTCATGTATTATTTCCTATATTATCTGACTGTAACTGCTACAGTTAGGCCTCCTAGAAAAATTGGTTTAAATGCATAAAGAATACAACCACCTAGATCAAGACCTGATTTAATTAACCTAAAGCACACAATTTAAATTGGAAGTGAATGCATGGATACGTCTCTGGCTGAAGTGCAAAATAAGAATTAATATACCAAGGTTACAGCTTTCTTAACATTCATAAAGCATGCCTACAGATTCGATTTTTTGCTCCTAATGCAGGAGCAATTCAAATAACACCAAAAAATTAATCCATCACTGGGTTTTTGCTCATGCAGTAAACAGCACTCTCTTCCTGAGGAGAAACCAAATGAAGTAAGACTAGCAGTCCTAAGCCAGTTTTCCTCAAGCTGTGAGGCAGGGGCAAAGAAAAACGCAAAAGAAAAAAAAAAAAAAAGCGTTTGGATTTTTTTCATTAAAAAATTAATAAGAGCTTGCTTTTCCATTTTTGAACTTTGTTGTCTTCGACAAAAAACATTTTTTACAATCTCAAGGCTCTCTGGCTTTACATGCCTTGTCCCAGTATTTTTCTTAATGGAGCAGCAGGTAAGGCCATGTCTGGCAAATTCACTCAGCTTTGATGTGGTAAAGGACAGTGCTGAGCAAAGAGTAGGTGCAGCTTTAGCACATGAACACAACTACTTCTCTGGCTGCATAAATTATCAACAGGAGAAATGTATTTCCACCCCAGGAACTACTCAAAAAGATAGTACTAGATGCATGTGGAAAGTATGCTGAGACAAACTAGATAGAGTGCTTGTTTGTCTGCCAGCCAGCACTCAGGAAACCCCTCCATCCTGTAGACCTTGCATGGCAGCAGTCCAGCCTGAGACCCAGAAGTCTGTCTGAAAAATGTGCGCTTCTTCCAGCCTCTACAGGCTAGTTGGAGCACCTTTAAGGACAAAAATATGCAAGCAAATACATAAACTTTGCCTCTGCGGTGCTGCCCAGTTATACACAGAGGTTCATAAATTCATAACTGGCACTGAACCAGTGACTAGGGAAGAATTCTTTCCTATTTCATTCCTTACAAGCAGAATGTCCTGTAGTACTGGCCTGCAGTACTGAGAAAAGCTTTTTGCAGCTGTCTCAGACTTCACAAAAGATGCTGTTATTCTCGTGCCAATCAGAGCCAAAATGGGTAAGTCAAATGCTGGCATCATTCCAATGACAACTATTTAAGTTCAGATTTCACAGTGGCATGACACCAGATTAATCAGAAAACCAGTCAGAGGTCAGGAAGTCACTGTTAAGAATGCATATGTAGTGGATGGCAAATAGTGGCCAAAAATGCAGAATGTCCTACAAGAAGAAATAGGAATTTCTGTGGAAAATGTCTGCATACCTAACATTATAGCATTGTACCTCTGGAAATGACTGAACCCTATCCTTAACTGTATTGCCTACTGGCAGTCATGATGACACTGACATTTAGAAATATTATATTAAGTACAAATTGGTATTAATGTCTTCCAGACAAGAGAGGGCTAAATACAAAATGTCTACTATTCATTTCTGTTATTATTTACAGCTGATGGTGGATTTCTGATGCATGTGTAAGGATGAAGATAGGTGTAGGCTGCTCTCAGACAGCAGAAAATAGCATTACCACATACCAAACTTACTTGGTTACAAATGGAAGCCAGGAAAGCTCACTGACAATTCCTCCTGAGTTGCTATTGCTCATTATTACCATACTTATACCATCAAAACTCTTCCACCTAGGGCTGGGGGTGAAAGATGGCTAAGGAATAAGAAATCTAAGCATTCAATACATATGATCTGGCATTGTAACAGTGACTGGAGAGTAATTCCCCACAATTTCTTTTTGGAACATCTCAGCAGAAACTAGCAGGTACCTGGTTCAAAATGAACAAAAGGACATAATCCTCACATAATGGATTAATGGGATGAAATCACATAGTACTGAATGCCATGGATGGTAAGAGGTTACATAGACTCAAAAAAGATTGGATGAATTACAAGAAAAAAATACATCATGTCTTAGCAAATGCAAAGATATCCTCTGTCTCGAAGCCTCCAAGTGAAACCCTGTGGAAATCAGAAGAAAATCTGAGGAAGCACTGTTACATGTTTGCCCTGCTACTATCCTGTTCCAGACAGCACCTGCTATTGATCACTGTCAAAGTCAGGATTCAGGTTAACATGTTTATATTCTTACTCTGTATGTGGTTTTGTGAATTATTTTGAAATAGTATTCTGGCTTTCCCAAGTAAACACAGTCTTGATCCTTCAACAGTCTGAGTTGTGCAGAAACATGGCAGTAAGAGATATGTTAGCTTCAGCATCTGTTAGCATCAAATTCAGTGAAACTGCTGACATGATTCAAATTAAATAAACCATAAGGACAGGATTCTTGTACTACTTAAGGACACCACATGGCTGCAATGACACAAGACTTCTTGAAGACACAACAGGAGGCCAGAGGAACACTGTATAGGATATCTTTAATGGCAATAGATGTCTATGTTTAAGCTACTGAACTTCACCCTGTCTCGACTGGCCACTGAGAAAGACACTATCAGGACTGAGCCCTCTAATTCAAGTTCAGCAGCCCACATTTCACAAAGCTTTTAGGCAGATAACTGTTAATGCACACTTAGATATTCTGCTGCCTTGGGACACAAAGAAGCTACTAATGGTCTAAAAGCCAGAGAAGAATGTTCTAGGAGCTGCTCTGGAGAAGGTAAGAAACTTGAAGATTTTGCACATTTGGTTGATTAATGTAATTCAAATCCTTTGAGCATAATGGGAGAAACAATAGCGAGTTCAACACTAAGCAACACGCTGGTGTGGAGTTAAAAGATCATTCCATGCACAGAAGAAACATGGTGAATCTCACAGAGGTGAAGTGATAGAAAGAGACAAAAGATCTTGGTATCTGGACTGGAGGTCCTGGGAATGCTAAAACATTCCACAGAGTGCTGACTGTGGTACAAACTGATTTTGATTGCAACTTTTCTTTTTAAAATTAAAATTAGAGCAGATTAGACTAGTAAAAATAAATCATAGAAAAAAAAAAATAAAATAAAGCCAAACAAAAAAATGAAGCCACCAAACAAACCACCAAAAAGATAATACTTGGAAAGTAAAACTTTGCTTTGTGTGAAATTTTTTTTTTTTTTTCTGGAAATTCCTGGCAAATTTTAAAATGTCAAGTTTCATATACAACTGTAATTAAAGTAAATTTTAAAAACTAAACTTCTCTGAGAAAATGAATTTCTACTCTGTGTATCTCACAAAAAGATTCTGCATGGGGTCAAGAAATTTACACAGGAACAAGTAATTTTAGAAGGACACAGAAAAAGATGCAAGTAAAAGTAAATTATTGAAATTTGCACTATCAGGCAATTTAAAACTGAATTGCCCTTTAGCTGCTGGACTTGTAAATTCCATCCAAACCTTGCTTGGACATAGGGAGAAGGTATTCTAAATGAAAATAGCATTATGGCCAGACTGAGAAGGCAGCTTGTGCTCTCCATTTGTGGAATTGTTTGAGACATAAATTAGTTATATTAGAATGGGTCACTTATTTTTTTGTGCCCCCAATTTCAATCTGGAATGTAGACTCCTGACTTCTTTTACAGTGTCCTTCCAGAGAGAGATTTCAGAGGGAGGAAAAGGAGTTATCTTTTCTTCTGTCTGGAGGACTATACAACGCAAGTCACATACTGAATATATAAACCATATCTCCACAGGTAGGTCTTCTCTTTTCCTCTCCATTCTTCCCCCTTTCTTCTATTAATGCTACGTCTACTTAATGCTTCCTTCTACTTAGTGCTAGACATAAGTCTCACAAGCTTGGTGGGATTTGTAGGAGTGGGGAGTTACAGCCAAAACAGAAATATAGGAACAACATTGATAATACCCATACTGACACATCTTTTAAACATTGTTCTGGGATTACAAGCAAATTCTTTTAAAAAGTGAATGGATTCCACCCTTCAGGGCGCAAAACTATTTCCTAAGGCAACTGGAAATGTCTGGTAATGATGCCTCATCCCCTCTACCATACAAATATCTATTAGATGGAATGTGAAAATCCTTCAAAAAGCAGATATTGTGTTTTTCTAACAGCATATTGGGAACAAATCAGCCCTTTGCTCTTGCAAAAATTAAAGTTTCTGATGCTGCATAAAGCTACTCTGCTCATATTATTATACCACAAACAAGAGTTCAAATCAATAATTAAAAATAGCCAGATATTTATCATGAGAAGACACATCATCTACTAATATCTGATTACAGATATAGTGAATATACTTTGGTTTATTCTAGTGTTGCTTATAGAAAACCACAAAAAAATAATGAGGAGAACATAGAGCAATGTGTACCAAGCAAGGAATCAGCCCTGGCACCTCTCAAGTGCACCTGCCAGGAGAGGCAGGTGGTACAAGGGCACCAAACATAGTGAGGGCACAGCTTGGGATCTGAATGCATGTTCACAGATTCAGCAGCACAGAGCTGTCTGGTAATGAACCAGAAAGGGAACGTGCCTAGCACCAGTTCAGGGTTCAGTCCCTATGTGCATGCACCAGTGTCTGGAAGCAGAAGCGAGGGGTAGTAACAACTCCTTTCATCAGAAAGTTACATCATGTCAATTGATGAACCTCACTCCTTTCTCAGATCTGCGCAGATGATAAGACCCAAACCACCCCACTCAGTTGTTGCAGCTCACCTGCATTTCCTTCCCCATCTCCAGGGCTGTGACGACAAGCAACAGAGTCTATCCCAAAGGAGTAAGTTGGTACTATATTAGTATAAAACTTACTCACAAACTTACAAGAAAAACAAAGTGTAATAAATTCAAGAAAATACAGTATCACATGTCTTGAAAAGGCACAAGTCTGCTGGATTCTGCAAACTTACCACAGTTTACACCCAATAGAACAAAAAAGCTGGCTTTTCCTGTCTTACAATGCCATGGAAGAAAAGAAATATATAAACTTGTTAAGCTTCTATTTCTCCATCCTGAAAAACTCATGGTTTGAGTAAAAACAGATTATTTCAGCTTCTGCCAGGGTAATATACACCAAGGCACATTATCATGGGCAAGTTATCACATGGGAATTAATGAGGTTAAAGTCTATGTTAATTTTAATTACATTTGGGCACTTAACGGAGGGGTTTTGAGGTCCAGCACCATCCAGAACGGACAATGTCAACAGAGAGACAGAAGCTTCCTCATGAGAGAGAAATCCCTCTCACACACAATTCAATGTACTTCTCACTCTGCCACTAAGTAATACTTCTCCATGCTGTAGCTCTGTTCTCTGTCCCATATGTACACCCTGCAGAGCTGGGACTCTTTCATCAGTTCCTGGTAGGAAGGAATCTCATTATGGCTGGGCTGGAATAATCGCAGGTGCCATAAGAAAAGTGACACTGGAAGTTGCTGCACAATTACAATACTCAAGCACAAAGGAAAACTTTCCTAGCAGGATCTGGAAGGGAAGAAATAAACTCACAGGCTTGCTAAGTTACTTATTAGAGATAGATCCTCAGCTTCAATTAACTCTTCTGTATTACTGCTGAAGGACTATATGCATTTGCTTACATTTTATTTTGTACTTATGCTCTAACCCCAAATAGCATTTGATGGTAAAATGCTCTCCCAGGTGCTTGCATTTTGAGAGCTCCATCAGAAGGGCCACCTGACTGATCAAGTGGGCTATTGGAAAGCATGAATCATGGGGTTCTCTGAAACCATTTACACCATACATTCATATAAAAAACATTTATTAATTCAAAGAGGGCAGACTGACTTCAGCCTTTCTTCTGTGCAAATGATTCATTCCAGGACTAATGAAACTTCAAGGTTTTGGCAATCCATCCTCCCACAATCTACCATATCAAAGGGCAAACTTACAATGGTGATCTGAACTCTAAATTCATGTTCTAATTACTATGCTTACTCTGCTTGACCTTAGAGGTTGTGCAGGGACTCCAAAGTCAGTAATGAATGGCAAATGAAATCTTCACAGTGGCAGAATTATGGTTCCTGCCTTTCTAGACATCCATTCCTTTGTGCTTATTTTCACACTGACTTCATAAGTCCTTATGAGTTATATAAAGTCTTGAACAATGATTTGTTGTGTAAATTGTGAGCTATTTCAATGAGGAAAAAAAATCTCACACCCCCTAATGCTATATTTGGCTAGTACTACTGCACAAGTTCAAGTGGCCTTCTAACCAAGAAAAGAACACTTCTACCCAAGAGTGACTTGATGAAAGAAATATACACATGAAAAATTATGCATTCAATGGATAATAACCATTTTATGTGCTTCCACTGTACATGTCATCTGAGAATTGCAGAACACTTCTCAAATGTTAATTGAACTTCATAATACTCTTCTGAGATACATAAAAGATATAATGGGTGCTTCAGCTCCTCTGTAAAATGTACTAGCTTCCAAGAGAGAACAAAGAAATTATCTGACAACATATAAACACTTCAACAGGAAGTGAGAAATGCAACATATTACTTTGAAATAAAACAAAGGCAATTCAGAAGCAGTTTATTCTAGAAGGCTAAAGCTTGCTTTTGCATTGGATCCACTGAAATATTAATGAACACATAAGTCAGGAATTCATTTTTATCTCCTATTAGAACAGCTGGTCCTTTAGTGGCCCCAAACTCCTTTTGAAGTACCACTGCAGTAACAATTTGGCCAAAATGTGCCATTCGTTGCTTCTCTCCTCTACCTCCTACAGCATTTGCTATCACTGTGTGGTACCTATACCATCAACTATGACTGTTGTACAGCCTCCCAAAGTTTTAGGCCCTGACATGGCTACAGCATGAAGTGCTGTGCCCCTAGGCACCACTGGGTAGATGAAGGGCTTCGTGTTGCTATTTCCTTTCTCCTTGGCAGCCCCATTCCATGGTACCAAGGCTCTAGTGACCTAATTTGTCATGACTCTTTGCCCTGTGCTCTACACAGTTAGTTATAGCAAAAGGAAGATCTTTCACCACCCAGAACTTGCAGTCTAAGTAAGTCACAGACTTTCTGTAACAGACAGAATATGTTCCCCCAGGTAACAATAACTGACAGCAAGTCTTTCCCTAAATTCCCAGTGCCCTGTGCAGCTCCACTGATTTCAGTGGTATTATACCTTACTTACTCCGGTACTATTAAAGCCAAATTAGTCTCATAGCTTTCTTTCTGATTAAATGATTTATGGTACATAAAGATAATAGCAGCTACAAAAGGAAAAGTTCTGCTATTTGAAAGTGATGCTAAGGGTAGCATACTCAAAAGATGCAAGAATACAGCTAACACAGATACTACTATTCTATCATTGCAAGCACGTCAAATACCTAAAAACAATTAAAAACGAACAAACAAAAAATTATGTAACTATGACATCCATGGTTTTAGTCATCCATCACACAATGTTCCATTGCATTTCCCATATGTGCTCCCATTTACTTCGGGCAAAAATGCACGTACTTCTTCACTCTATTAATTCTTCCAGGCAAAGACAACATCAAAGTCACATTTCAGAGGTTACATGAGATCTCAGTTTAATAGACTACAGATATTTCATAGAAGGGAGAAATCGAAGAGAGAAAAGATATCCTAGAACAGTTTAAAGTATGGAACTTTCCATAGCAATCATTTCTACAGCCCAAAGAAGCGGGGAAGACTATTTTTTTCTTTCACTTCAAATGTCAGTGTACACCAACAGGACACCTTCCTATTGCCATTGGCTGCTAGCATCCAGAATCTTAGTAACAAATTAAAGGTCATCTTCCTATATGTCACCTCCTACTGCAAATTAGCTTTTGCAATCACTAATTGATGAGAAATTACAAGTGGTTATTAAACAGATAAGTGTGAAAGTTTGACTTGAAGTTGATTTCTTTCTACTACTGTGGTTATCTGGAAATTAATCATCTCCTATGGTCTCTTTTTAGTAACTGAAGGCTACTTATAAATAAAGAGAAAACAGAAAAGGAATGAAGACAGAACATAAACCAGAGTAATCAGTAACAAATGTTTCATTCAAATTTTAGTTTTTATGTTGCTTAAAAATACATAAATAAATATAGGACATACTTACAACCTTTCATCCTGTTATAAGTAGTACTACTATCCCTTCTATACAAATGTGAAAACTATGACTCAGACAAGTTGTGTAATTTGCTGATTCTGTCATGCATTTGATAAAGAGGCTTAATAATTCACTGAGCAGGGTCTATGCATGTCTGCATGCATTCACAATACTAGTACCTTGTGGCAATCTGAATGCAACAACACATCTTCAAGTTCCACTGAAATCCTGTGCTATGTGGAACCAAGAAAGATTACTACCTGTTCGTAAGTTGTCTTTTATACTTGCTTCAAAGAAATAAACCGAGCAAGTATACGTCTCCAACAAAAAATAGCCACAGGTGAAAGAAGGATCATCACAACATAGTTCTGCTTTCTGAGGCAAGAAAAGTGGAGAAGTCTAAGTGTCTTGACTTGGTGCTTTAAGTAGAGACACAATACTTGTAAGACCTTGAGCATTTGTCATTGGTGTGACAAGGACGAATGTAAGTAAGCAAGTTCAGAAAGAGAAGTGCTGTGTTTTCTTGTCATAAATCTAAATTGAAGCTCAGGAGACTACATCAGCATTTTGTTTAAGGTACTCTATTTAGACAATGTTATCATCTGGCAACAGTCATCTACAGAGGATTAGGTGGGTTGAGTTCAAACTAAAGGGTTTTTTTACAGCAGACATTTGCATATGCTAAAGGGAATTTGAGCACCAAAATCATCAGTTCTCTTTGGGACTTAAGTTCCCTTACCCTACATTTCAAGGAGATGCCTCCCTCCAGTTTGAAATCACAGCCCTTCTTCTGCTGCTGGGTGCCCACCTCCACATCACTTCATAAATCTCTCCTACTGCTGTGATGCTTTTTCCCTCATGCAACCTCACCCACACCTCAAGGACAGTAACACCTGCACAGGAGATGGAAGGCCTGAACTCACATCTCTCATGAAATCAAAAGGACTTAAGCACAATTTTTAGCAGAGTGCTTAAAAAGTAGATTGTAGTTCAGGGCAGACTGGGAGAAAGGAGGAAATGAAAGCTCTTTCTTTTTTGAATCTGCTCCACTTTCATGTGGAAAATTAACTATTTACTTAACCAGAGCAAAGGGACAATGATAACTCCAAGTTCAGCAATTAAGGAGCTTTCCTTTCTGAAGTGAACATTAGTACTAGCTCCTATTCCAGTGAACACTGTAAATATACAATATTTAGCACCTAGCAATAAATGTCAGCCAAATAGAAGCAAGCACTTTACATTTTGGAAGTGGTTTGTGGTTCAGTGGTCATGTATCTGAACCTTTTGGTCAAACTGACTCTATGTGGCTAAACTGATTCCTTGATCTTTAGGAACTTGAGTTGAGCTGTGTTGCATGTCAAGGCGATGGTTACCACCACCTGGTGACCCAAAATGAGGTTCAGCCTCCCTCACTGTTTGCAAGGGTTTCTAGGATTGCAGTTAGTGTGTATAAGAAGTCAATGTTTGACATAAAACTCTTTATGGTATTCAAGCTTTTCCAATCTGCCTCTTCCTTTTATGTTGTATCTATCTTTCCTGAGTCTTTAGCCCTGCTTCTGCCTTCTGGTCTTCATCTGTTAAGTGCAAGCTTTAAAGTGCAGTGCTCAGTTACAGAAAACAGGCACCCTTCCAGACCAGTTCTGAAAAAAAGCAAAGCAAGCTGGTTTCAAGGAGTATTTTGAGTATTAATTGCCATAGCAGACAAATCAAGCAGGAAACAACAATTACTGCCATGAGCTGGCAAACAGGAGGCCTTCTTTTATGCTAATTGATACTTACTGGGAAGACAAAAGAGAGATTAATTCATCTTACAATATCAGTTACTGTGGAAAGGTTTGAAAAGAAAAGCCCATGCTGGGCCTGTAGGTAACTTCTCCCAGTCAGGTTTGTTACTAGTGCCTTTTGCAGGAAGTGTTGTGAGGACACTGCTTTCATAATTTTTATGAGCCTCTCAAATTATATCCCACAAATTACTGCAGATATGAAGGTGAAGTGTGCTTCCTCTGCATGTGGAAGTATAGAGAGATAAAGGCTGTGAGGAGGTGTGCTGAATTTTTATTTTGGCTCATTCCAATGATGTCCCAGCTCTGGCTTATGCTTTCATAATGGAGCAAAAAGCATATTTAAAGTGCACATCAGCAGTTTTTGTTCTTTATTCCCATGTAATACATTTTATTCAATTTGGCTGAAAAAAAAAAAGAGAAAGAAAATAATAGCAAAATAAATAATAGGAAAAAATCTTTAAATATAACATTTACTCTTTGTTACGAAACATCATATTTCTTAGAAAATATTTTTCTACAATTTAAGGCTCATACGCTGAGTCAAGAAAATAATCTTTTCTCTGCTTCTCTTCATAGTAATTTACAGTCTATCTAGAGTCAGAGTCTAGGGCCCTTGTTTCCTTGTGCACCAACCAAGGCAGATTTAGGCACTTCTCAATGAGATCCACCAAACCCTGCCTGCCAAGAGTGAGACACCCTACATTAGCTGACATGAAATGTCGAGGACAGAGGTGAATGTGATATCCTGCCCTTCTTAAGTGACTCGGAGATAACAAAAGGTATCACACTCCACCTGATCCTTCTAGAATTGTCCTAAAAAAGGACAGTTTTGTCTTCAAAAATAAAGCTGAAAGACACTGATTTTAGATAACTACATCTAGATGAAAGACATGAATTCAAACCCTTCCATTACCCTGTGAAACTCTCTGAAAAGCAGTCTGCTATTCCTGTTGAACTTGTCTTGTCAATAAGAGATAATTCAAGATTCAGTAGATGAAGAAGAGGAAAGCAAGCACATAAATCTATAATAATTAGATCATGGAGAAAGACCTTTCCTTCCCCCTAAAAAGAAATATATTCTATTTCTCACTTAATACAAAATACAGAAAAAGTCTTTCCAGTAGGACTTGCAATACCCCCAAAGCCCAGAAATCTTCCAAAGCCACATAACCTTACCAAAAAAAAAATAAAATCCTCACTCTCCTTTTGTGGAGGCTGAAGTTCATCTAACCATAAACAAGAAGTGTCTCAGCAACTTTGACGGTGAAAATATAAGTCTCTATGGATCTCAGATTTCTTCGGAATTAAGGAACAACTGATAGGTTCATAATTTTGAACCTCAGAGCCTAAATTATGCTGATACCCTGCTGACGAAGATCCTCTTGATATCTGATATTTTTGTCCTTGGCAGGATGGTATTTGAGTCCATTTAAAGCAAATTAAAACTCCTAATTAAACTGGATTGAAGTGAAGGGAGTATCTAAAGGGACTGAAGACAAGGGTGAAGTCACTAATCTAAATGAAGTTCCTTGAAGACATTCAGAGGTCCTTCCAGAAGAACAGAGAGAATTAAACTCCCATTGAATGATCATAAAAATCTACATAGCCCTTCATGGGAAACATTACCAAAATGATCCATTAGGATGCTGAATACCTAATATTTAAATCTAACTAATCCTTAAAGTATATCTCAGCTGCAAATGAAATCCACAGAAGGAAAAGCATACATCTCTCTGGTTCACGCAAGCTGCTGACACTGCGCTGTCATCTGTCAGCTTCAGCTGCACACTTTTTTCAGCATTTTGATCTTGTCTCAGTGTATTCACCCCTTTTGAGTAAACAGCAGCAAAAAAAGGCAATAAAGTAGGAACATCACAACACGAAGCAGCAGCAATCTATTTTGTGCAGCATGACTTTTTCAATACATATAACACCAGGATATCACTCTCAAAAAGGAAAAGAAAATATGCCCAAGCCTTTCCAGTCATTAGATATTACATTCTCTTCTTGAAATATAGCAAAATATTGCTCTTGAAATTTAAGGAGGCAACAGTTTGTCCCATCAAAAAGACAAAAGTACTTCTGATAACAAGAGGGAACTTGAAGATTTAATTTTAACATAATGCTTTCAGATCATGTGGTTAAGCTGTTTTCATGAGAGTGCTTTTGAAAATAACTCAGCATATATTTTCTCTTAAATTGCATAAAATTAAGATTGGAATAACAGATACTCTAATCTTGGCCAACACAGGGAGGAGTAATTTACCAAGTCAGGCCCATTCTGAGAAGTGAGACACTGAAAATTCTCTATGAAAAGATGTATGAATAATTGTGACTGAAGTCACTCTTGCATACTGCTTGTACTTCTTGGACCTTCCCCTCCTCACTTTTATCAAAAGAACAACTTCACTCTTGCATGCCAAAGACAAGGCTAAGAATCAGACTAAATCTGACTAAAAGAGATGTCAACAAACATAAATATGCTTAGTGGTACAAGGCACCTGCCCCAGGGGTAAGTTAATCAACTGTTTAAATCAAATCCTGTTTCTTCCTCTATCTCTATCCTTCCATTAGCCAGGAGCCAAACATTTTCAATTTTCCAACCTTAGAAGCTTACAGCTGGCTTTCCTGAGGGCTGAAGATCACAATTTTGCCTTGAGAGCAAGCTGCCATATGTACTCTACCTAAACTTCAAAAATTTGAGATTCATATCCCAATATTGAGATTATCATCAGGAAAGGCAATTATTCAAACTCAGCATCCTATTTTTCTTTCTCTAAGCTGTGAAATTTAAGAAAGGCAGGAAGGTGCAGCTCATAGTACATTTTTCATTAGCTCTCTACAGTTTTGTTCCCTGCACTACAGCGGCAAAGCTAGGAATGATGGGGAGGAAGTGGATGACCAACAGTCAAGTGAGGAAGTGGTGGACTGGGGTGACAAGCAAAGGGAGCAGGATGATGTGTGTAACAAAACAGGGCAGGAAGGGGCCCACCCCAAGGGTATGCACACAAATAAACAAGTGTCTGCAAGATGGAGTGATAAAGAAAGCTCTAACACCTCTTCTGGAAAACCCACATGACTGGATACCTCTCTGAAGTGCCTGTACACTTAACACACATGGTATGGAGAGGACACAGGAGGAACTTGAGGTCTGTGTGCTATTACAGGGTTATGATCTCATTGGGATCACAGGGAAAAAGTAGTATAGCTCACATGACTAAAAAGCTTCAATGGATGGTTACAGGCTCTTTAGGAAGGATGGGCTTGGGCAGCAAGGATGGGAGAGAGAGCAGCTGGAATTCACAGAGTTCTGGCCAGGGATGAGTAGACATCCCTACTTATGGGAGCTTATGGGTCAAGAGTAGTAGGCAGACCAATGTCTTCATTGGGAAGACATGGTGACAAACGACAAGGAAAAGATCAAGATATTCCATGCCTTCTTCACTTCAGTTTTTACAGATAAAACTGCCCCTCAGTCATCCAAGACCCTTGAGAAAGTCCAAAACAAAAAAGACTTACCCTTAGGGGAGGAGGATCAAGTTAGGGAACTTCTAAACAAACTGTACATACACAGGTCCATCGGCCCTGATGGGATGCACCTATGAGTGCTGAGGGAGCTGGCCAGTGTCAGTGTGAAGTCGTTTTTTATTATCTTTGAAAGATCATGGTGGTCAAGGGAGATTCTAGAGGAGTGGAAGGAAACAAACATCATTCATGTCTTAAGAAAGGGTAAGAAGGCAGATCTAGGTAATGACAGGCTGGTCAGCCCCAGCTCAGACCCTGGGAAGGTGATGGAGTAGATCTTTCTGGAAACCACTGGCAGAAACATCAAGGACAAGAAGATGATTGGGAGTAGTCAGCATAAATTGTCACAAAGGAAAAGTCATGCTTGACCAATCTGATCGCCTTCTATAGTGAACTGACTAGCCTGGTGGATGAGAGGATAGTAGTGGATTTTGATTATCTTCTCTCTAGCAAGGTTTTCAACACTGTCTTCCATAACATCATCACAAACTAATGACATATGGACTAGATAAGCAGACAGTGAAGTGAACTGAAAACCGGCTGAATGGCTGGTCTCACAGGTCAGCAATACCAAGTCCATCTGGAGACCCGTCAGTCATTAGTAGCATACTCTAGGGATAAGTACTGGGGCCAGTGCTGGTTAACATCTTCATTACAGCCTGGACAATGGGACAGAGTGCACTCTCAAGAAGTTTGCAGATGATACAAAATGGTAGGAGTGGTTGACATACTGGAGGGTTATGCTGCCTTTTGGAGGCAGCTCAACAGGATGGAGAAATGGATCAGCTGGAATTTCATGAAGTTCAGCAAAGGGAAATGCTAAGTCCTGTCCCTTGGGAGGAATAACCTCTTGCATCAGTACGGGATGGGGGCTGAGTGGCTTGAGAGCACCTTGGCGGAGTAGGCCCTGGGAATCCTGGCAAACAGCAAGTTGACCATAAGCCTGCAGTTTGTCCTCATGGCAAAGATGGCAAACAGCCTCTTGAATTGTGTTATGAAAAGCATTCCCAGCAGGTTGAGGGACATGATCCTTCCGCTCTGATCAGCATGGGTGAAGCACATCTTGGTGAAGTTCTGCACTACTCAGTACAAGAGAGACATGGACATACTGTAGATAGTCAAGCAAAGGACAACAAAGATGATTAAAAGACTGGGGCATCTAACATATAAGGGACAGCTCAGAGTGCTGGAACTAGCCTGGAGAAGACAAGGCTCAGAAGGATCTTATCAATATGTACAAGTACCTGATGGGGAAGTGTAAAGAGGATGGAGACAGCAAAGGGCACAAACCGAAGTACAAGAAATTCCATTTAAACATATGAAAAAACTTCTTTACTCTGTGTGTGGTTGAACACTGAAACACTGTCCAGAGAGGCTGTGGAGTCTCCCTCCTTGAAGTTATTCAAAAGCTGATAGGACAGCCCTGAGTAGCAGGAGCTTCTCAAACTTGAGGACAGCAGGAGCAGCCTGCTTTAGATGACCCTGCTCAGAGTGGGCTGTTGGACTCCAGAGGGCCCTCCTCACCTCAGCAATTCTGTGATATCTGAGATTTAGGACACCAGCACCATCCTGAGCATTTGCACAAGTACAAAGAGACAGGTAATATTTTCTTATCAGTAGACCCCCATCTTCTCCCTTGTAAGGCAGGTGAAGAATCCAACTTAAGAAGACACAGAAAACCAGGTGAACACACACACTGTGACTGATGATACATTTAGGTCTGAAACACTGGCGCAACAAGGTGATGTGTGAGAATGACCCTATAAACAGACAATGTGGAGATCAAACTGTGCTTGAACAGCTGCTCTTGACCAAGGTATGCATTATTTTTGACATTTTAAATTGTTATAAGAATAATTAGAAATAAAATTATCAATATATTTAAAACATCCCATTATTTCAAATTATGATTATTCATGTGGGAACATAAATGATGGCAATTATATCAGTAGAGTTACACTGGACTGAAGAATTTCCCCATGGTAGATCAAATGTACCTCTTTTCACTTCTTGTAAGTGCTGCAGAGAAATGAGAGACAAGAAAGGATTTGAAAGAGCACAGGGCATCAGTCTGAAGGATGGAATAAATAACACAGGCTTAAAAAAGATCCATAAAAGATGCTCAAGAAAAGGTTTCAGAAATGTAAGCAGGAAGAGGCAATGAAATGTTAAGTTTGATAAACATGTCAAGCAACAGGATCCCAGAGTAGGGTTTACCGAAAGAATCATAAGCTCACACTTCATATAGTAACAAATAGAGACTATTTCCTCATTTGGAAATCAGTACAGCTTGACAGATTTTAAATGCTGTAGCTTTTAACTATTTCTAAAATTAACCAAAACACACACTGGAAATTCTCAAAACCATAATCAACATTTTCCCTCTCCTTTTAATTCTGGAATGAATCTGTTTCTCAAAATAAAGTCACATGGAGAAATCAAAAATCTAGGTATCACCATGCCTACTCTGTAGCAATTTCACTAGTGTTCTTCCACTCCAAGAATCAAATTCATCTCTTTATTCTGCAACACTGTATTATTTAATTTCATCAATTTCATGGATGGCAATCGCTTTATGTCACATATGCTTTATTTTCAGTGCTACCAAAATGGCATTCAACTGTGATTTAGAAGTGATATTTGTTACAGGGCAATTTATGATGGCTCCTCAGAGTCTTCTCTTTATTTCAAAATGCATTGTGGATGCTGTGAGAGCCATAAAAAGTAGTTTACTAGCTCATTCTGAGGATTTCCTAAAAGTATATATGGTTGGGGTTTTTTTAAATGACTATTTGAATCTCCTCCCTTCAGCAAAAGCCAATTGTATCACCACAGAAACATTTTTTCTTACATTACCATCTGCAACTGGGCAGAGAGTCACCTCTCTGCGGACACTATTTCTCCAACAGGTGCATTCTTTGCATATGTCTAATGCTGTCTTTCTGCCATATCAGAGAAATCAGTATTTGCAAGTGAGATTGACAAAGATGACTCTTAAATTACGTGAGATGTGTCTGTGCAGTAGCAAGGAGCACAGAGAGATGGCAGCAGGTGGGGGAACCTAAATAATGCTCTGCCCTGGCTACTCCAGGGGCCAACAAAAAGATCCATCTTCCCACAGAGGAAGGAGCACCAGGGCACAAGGGCATGTGGGGGAACACCAATAATGCCATCAGAGAAATAACTTCCCTCCCTAGACTATCCCCAGACTGTTGCAGGGTAGCCTTAGCCCCATGGGCCAGGCATGACACCCAGCACCATGGGTCTAGAGGAGCAGCTTCTTCGAGCACTTCACAGACTGAGGGGTGTCACAACCTAGGGATATGGGACACAATATGGGATGTGGGGGAGGAGCATTTAGGACCACACAAAACATATCACAAAGTGCTTAAGAGAGGAACCACAGCCAGGGAAAGGAAGGGATCCAGGCCAGCTACTGGGTAGACTGAGAGTCTAAGGATAGCTCCTAGGGGGCCTTTGCTGTGTCCCTGTGTGTGCATTGGTGTTTGTGAGTGGATGCACATCAGCAGTTGGAGGACTTGTACATCCAGATGCCAACATCTGGGATACAGAGAGAAGCTACTGGGCAGACCAAGTGTCTGATCCGAGATGATCACTGAAGAAAGCACATGGTGTATACATCTGTATATTCCCACTAGCAGACCTTCATCCTGAACAGCCTGATGCGGGAACAGGATGAGGCCAATGGCACTATTTGTGCTTCTGTGAGTGCTGAGTAGGTGTCCGTGCTGGCCTGTGGCCAGCTATGTGTATATGTTTATGTGTGGGTTCTATACAGATGTTTGAGTGCACAACTATTGGGAATACAAGCCTAAACTTGTACTGGTTGGATCTGATGGCACAGAGCTGCAACAGCCTCCCCTTTGTCGAGATACTGAATTAGGAAAGCCTAACCAATGACCATGAAATAAACTTGATGAGTCAAAATATTCAGAAGTCAGAAAATGTAAGATTGTATGAACTTAAGTGTTCCCCTTAATATAGTGTTTAATTGTATCACATACTAAATTCCACTAGACCTTTATGTCATTCAATATAGTTGCAGTTTTTCAGACCAGCTTTCATTCTTCTCACTCAACATGTAGCTTCCACTCAGCAAATGCAAAATTATTAGTTTCCTCAAGAATAATTCTGTTAATACAGTCCTTAACAAACACTAATGAATCTGCCTAGTAGCCTTGCCAGATTAGGAAGTCCGAGTCTATACCCCCAAACCATGATGCCCTTCAGATTTGTTATACAAACACAAAAGCTATCACTCAAACTACATTTATTAAATTTTGAAGGTACATTTTATTTTTCACAAGTGCATAAGAACTCAGAGAACCTGTAACAGAAAGTACTTATCTTCAACTAATGGACTTAATACTTGCCACCCTGCAGATTATCCTTATCTGCAGAGTTAGCACAATTTAGCAAGAAGACACATGTAACCTGGGTCACTAATACAGAAGAAATGCAAATGATTAAGACTGCTTCTTCAATGTGAAGAAGGAAAAAGCTGAACACAGAAACTTCTGTTTTACACAAAGGTAATTGACTGGGGCTCAGCCTTGTACATGAGTTAATACATTATTATTATCCATATGCTAGAAAATGAGGCAAAAATGTTAGTATTGAATTTGTTAAAGCATTCCATTAAATTTAGGGACTCAAACTGTAGCAAGCACATCACATATTTCTAGCACCCCAGAACTCACAGCAGCCTTACAGGCCTTTCAGGCTTTTGGCACTGGCATCCCTCACTTCCAAAAACCAGTCCTCACAAGGCTATTATAAAGCACAAACTAGTGAACTTTAAACATACCACTTTAAATGATGTGCATACAGATTTTATGCCACAAGTCAGGACAACTTTCATTTCTCCAAGTCAGCACCTTGTTCCCTTACATTTAAACACCTGTAAGAGTGAAGAAAAAGCCCCACTACATCAGACTTGTGATGAGACTAGTGATTTACATTGCACCAAACTTCTCTGACATTGGCTTGTACTAGACACCTAAACTGAGTTGGTTTTGTCTTTGACTCCATTAGCACCTGTCCATCAGCCCTAAGACATATCACAGTCCTACACAAGCCTCTCACATCCTGGATCTGTCCTTCACCACCGCCTTCCTCCTACCACTTGCTCCATACCCTGGCCTCTGCATTTCTCCTCATTAGCTATCAACATTTACCCTAACTTCTTCCTCAGCTGGCTAGCTCTTGGGCTCCTGGTGCCAAAATCCGTACAACTACTTGCATCATCCATGAAGATCAGGAGAAGAACTTTCAAAATAACATAGGCCAATGCTAAACACTTTTACAAATCCTGAAGTTAAATGAAAAAATTGTTGAAATCTGTGAGTCTAGATTATGTGTATTGGTCACGGTCTGAATCCTGTAACCTAAACCTAAGTTCCAGGATTATGGAGCATTATCATGTAAAAATCATACTTAAAATCTCTAAACATTGAACAATAGAAATTTTATTTACTTCATGGAAGAAAGACAAGTTTAGGATAAAACTCTGCACTGAAGCTAAGGAAACAGAGACATGTTGATATCAATTAGTGTGATTTGAAGTAAATTACTTCGAGAGGAAACAAGACAGAGAAATTACGTGAGTTATATTAGATGAAATATTGGCCAATGTGACCACAATAGGCCCTTCTGGCAACTGAAATATTAATATTAATTAACATACTTGCCTGTAAATTTCTAAATGTAATTTTCCATGCCACACATTCCTTACATTGCATGGTGAGCTAGGCTCTGCCCAAACCCCATCCAAACCTGAGACCAAGTCATAAAGACTGCTAGTGTCATGTATGTGATTTAAAATAGCCTTCACAATGCTGCTACCCAAACACTATCACTATATCACCCTGAGGAGAAAGGAGATTGTGTCTTTGGAGAACTTCAGAACCGGTTGAAAGCTATGATTCAAATGGCAGTGGGATTACTGAGACAGTGCCCTCCTTCTGCACTGTTGTGTAGTTCCTTCTGCTCCTCACTCTGCTCAGGATACTTGGACACAGCACCAGCTCTTAGGTAACACACTGTGAGGAGAGAGAATAATTTCACCAGCAAGGTTAAAGGAGAACATATCCTGCTTTCAGACCCCTTCTTGCCCTGCTCCTAGAAAAAACAGATCACACCACTACCCTACTAGCATACACCCCTCTTTACAAAGTACCAAGCCACAACAACCCATCTCTCATTTCCATTTCTTAACTAGTGTGTAAGCAAGGCGCATAGTTTCCATTTACTTTAGGCTTCATGGAACAACTGTGAAAGTCAATGTGTTACATGAAACTCTGATTTTGCTATTGATACATATATCTGACCTCACCAATTAGTACTCCTAGGACAATCTTTGACAAATTATTTTCATCCTAAAATTCTCTGCAAGCCTTGAGCCTTCACTCTATCCGTTTGTAGTTACAGCCCCAGAAATTTCCCTGTTGCAAGGACTTTGGTAGAAAAGAGACAAGCAAAAATTTCATTTGAGATGGAGGTTGTGAATCTGACCCCAACCTGATATTGAGGCATGCATTTAAAATGTACATGTCTCAAAGCTATGTATTTACCTTGTCTACATGCACTACACTACTAGCCACGGGAATGAATTACTGATCTACAACTTCACAAATACCTTTCCAGTGGAATCTTGACTACACAGACCTTTATTCTCTGAAATTATTTGAAGAGTATTCGAAGACGCCATTGTTATACTTAAAATGTCCTTCACCATGTGAAAAGCACTATGGTGCAAGCATTATGGTAAAGATTTATTTCATATTGCCTGTGCCCTTGAGAAATAACAGTCATAATAACTTTGCAAAGAGGTGCATTTAACTGTTATTCCCCAATGTTGAAATTTTGCTTAATGAGGCCTATCTTAAACAGGCTCAACTCAAGTGGCTTTTTGCCAGTTCTTTCTGCAGCCTGATTTTTCATCTGCACCTGCCAAAAGGTTGATTTGGCCAGGCATAATTCTTTAGTAATAAAAGACTTGTATATAACACTAGCTTGTACATAACACTAGCTTGTACATAACGCTAGCTTTACCTGGACACATATTTTTAAGGCTTTTTTAAGACACTCAATACACCAAAGGCCCTTCTGACAGTGAGGATGGTGCAAATCTGGCTATGACACAAGATACAGGACGAATCTCTTAGTAGCCATAGTTTTTGTTCCCCATCTCCCTCATCCTTTCCACAGGCAGGCACAGGTGTATTCAAAGGGCTAAATACTAATTGTGTCCAGGCTTACATTAAACTCTTCTGATGGCTTTGGTGGAATAAAGGGCCAGCACAGAGAGGGTCTCCTGCATGCTATGCACATACACAGAGATTAAAGTCTTTGAGAATGTCCCAGTTTTAAAGCCTTGTTCCTCTCGCTCTGTGTATGACTAAACATGCTATACTTTAGAAGAGAATAAAGAGGCAGTGACTTTGACCACATGAAATCTCTGAGTTCTTGCTTTCATTTCTCCTTGTCCACAATTTTTTCCAGCAACAATATAACTCCTATTCTAAAGCTCTTTTTCTGAATATGATGCTAAATGGCTCTCTCCTATCAATAAAGCATGATGAAAATACTCTCTCTGACCATGCAGTAATACATGCTATCTACCAAGTGCCCATTAACAACTTATTTGATCTTCCTCCATTCCACCATATGCCTGATAAGACTTCACAGTATATAACTTGAAAAAAAGGAATACAAATTACCCAAATATACATCCTTCTCAAAGTCCAGTGACACCCCTTTCCCATTCCCTCTTCTTCCTCCCCACTGCTAGTGATCCAAGCTAGTTTGGAAGAGTGGGTGGTCTAAGCCTGCTGCTGTTACCTGCCCTGATCTGCACTGGCTCCCATTGCTTGTGGCACAGAAACAAGGGAACTATTCAGACTAAAATGCCTGAGGTTTTCATCTTTTTATCAGGGTTCACCTTGCTGCTTCTACACTTCTACCATACTTGAAGCAGCAGGAGGTGCTCTGCACATGGTGAGCAGATACTCTAAGCGTGCATCCATGATGAGGCAGCACGAGCAATCACTGCCAACCAATCTCTTTCCTGCTCACTAAGAAGAATTTTTTTTGCCTTACCAAGGGTCCCCTCTGATTTAATTGATGAGACAGTAAAATAGCTATGCCCTCCTAATTAATGATCAGCCATCCAGCAGACAGTCCTGGACATGCATCTCTGTGCTTATCTGGAACAAACTGATCATGGAAATGTGCTGATGCATGTAAGTGGTGTGTGAGTCAAGCACTCAGGATAGTGTATGTACAGTTCAGAGTTTTGATGTCTTCCTTATCGATGCTATCACATCTGATAATAATCATATTAATGTCTAGGGGAGAGCATACGTGGACCTGTGGAACAGGAAGTTCTCTGACAATCCCAAGGATCTGTGAGATCCGAGTCATTTCCAAAGCTCAGTCGTGTTCACAGTCACCCCTCCCGGCGTGGTGCCGTGCAGTTCACCACATTTTATTACAAGGCTCTGCTGTCTCTATAACCACAGAAAATACCGTTTTGCCAAAATCCCTGGCTCATTACGTTCATCAGTAGCACACTGATCTCCTCTCTGCCCCGGTCCTTGGACCGCGAAGTCAGACTCTCCGGTACTTTCTCCCTGCTGTTTGCCACAGATGCCCGTGGCGCTCAGGAAGGGAACGTTTCGAACGCTTTGCGTTCAAGTGCTACCCGCAGGGAAGGGGAAACCTGCTGGCGCGCTCCCCGCTCCCCCGGCCTTCCAGCGGCGAGACGGGGCGGGCAGGCCATACTCTGAACCAGCTTGACACCCGGCGGGGGCTCCCCCGACAGCAGGAGGCAGACGTGCCTGGGGGCCTCCCGTGCCCCGCCGGTCCGGGAGAGAACGGAAGGGGGGAAACACCGCCTCCCCATCTCCCTCTGCCGCTCCCGCCGCCGCAGGCCCCGCCTCCCCTGCCCGCCCCGCCCGCCGCACACATGTGTCCGCAGCCAGCGGAGGGGCGCGCCGTCGGGGCGGGCGGGTGCCGCCGCCTCCCCGGCACCGCGGATCGCTCCAGCAGCGCACCGCACAGACGCCGCGCCGCACAGACACCGCGCCGCGCCGCGCTGCGCCGCGCCGCGCCGGGCATCCCTTAGGAGCGGAGAGCCTGTGGCCGCGCTGAAGCCGCTGAGCGCCATGGCCGTCGCCTACCTGCTGGGCAACGGCTCCGCGCCGCTTCTCGCCGGTGCCTTGGAGGTCCCGTTCGCCGCCAACGCCTCCGCCGCCGCCGCCTGCCGACCCTCCGGGATGCCCTGCGCCGCTACGCCGCCGGGCGCCTGGGGCAACGCCTCGGCGGCGGTG
>WTSP01024727.1:9428-19504 GCA_025331215.1 Actenoides lindsayi | reverse complement strand
GCGGCGTTCCCTTCCTATAAGGCTGGTGTGTAAAGCCGCTGGGCCGGGGCGCGTCCCGCTGCGAGCCCCGGCGTTGCGCGCGGGGATGCGAATGGTCCCTGCGCACCCACAAGAGCCTTACAGAGGGGGAGCACTGCCCGTTGTGAAGTCTCCCGGTCGTTAGTTCTCTTCCTCTCCTTGTTCTCGGTGTGCTAGCCCCCGGCCCCTCGTGCATGCCGGCTCCCGCATGTCAAGCCAAGCAGATGCGTTGTTCTGAGCTCTTCCCAGCTGAATGTTCCACCTACATTAGGCTCTTCCCTGCTACTGCTCTGCTAGACTTGGCTGGGCACCAGACCTGGACTAGCCTTTGCTTTCTGCTTGGCTATCCACTTGCTTGCTTGTAGTTTTAACTCCCTAGATGTTTTTGTTTCGAAGATGAATGTTTTGGTGAATGTGTCTGGCTCCTGATGGCCAGGGAGACATCCCGCCCAAATGAGTCCCTGGTTGCGAAGTAAGGTTTGCTGTGTGCTTCCCCAGGCAGAGCTCTGGTTTTGGGGACACCTGTGCATATGAGGAGGGAGTTGGGCTGCTGGGGGCTAGAGAATCATAGAATCACAGAATCCCAGGTTGGAAGGCACCTCAAGGATCATCTGGTCCAATCTTTCTTGGCAAAAGCCTGGTCTAGACAAGATGTCCCAGCTCCCGGTCCAGCTGGACCTTAGGAGTGCCCAGTGTTGGGGAAGAAGGATTGGAGTGCTGCAGTTTGTTCCTCTATTAAATGGAACGTTGCACTTACGTTTATCTTCTGCCATCAGGGTCGTTCTTGGTGGTTGGAGTTTATTTCTGCTGAGTTGGGAACCTACCAGCTGCCAGCTGGAAGCGGTGGGAAGGGAAGGGCCTGTGCAGATGGGCTCTGTGCCTTGTCGGTGTTCGTAGGTGGAGTACGTGAGGTGCTGCTCGGCATGGCCAGCGGAGCAGAGGCTCCTCAAACAGCTGCGGTTGGGATCTCGGGGAGCTGAATGGGCAGTTGATGTCAGTGGGCTTGCAGCACTGGGAGGGCAGGGTTCCTTGGGGCTGCTGTGTGCCGGGCAAGCTGGGCTGCAGAGTCCTGTGCACAAGCTGGGAGAGACAAGGGACTGGTCCAGCAACAACCCACGGAGTGGGAACGTGGCTGAGCCCAGGCTTCTGTGTGGGTTCAGCCACGCCGATGGCAACGAGGCTGAACACTCAGAAGCCATTTCTCAGCAGCGCGTCACCGCTGCAAGCAGAACCTGTTGGCCTCGTTCTGGCATGGCGGGAAGGGCCTCAGCCAGTGGTCTCCAGGCCTGAGGAGATGCTGTGGTGTCTCACGTGTGCTGAAACAGCATCAGATGGCCTCGAAATACTGAACTTCCTTGGCTGTTTTCTTGAGAACGTGTTCTGACGGTGCTGTTGTGTCACTGTGTACTGTTCAGGTGGGGGCTGGAAATTGTTTAATCCTTAGACCCTGAGCAGTGATGCAGGTTTGAAAACAGCAGATGGTGGGGTATAAAGCTCCTTCCCCACTTGAGCATTGAGCCCATAATGTTGTGAATTACAACTTTGTGACACTTTCATATCTAATCTAATTTTAGTGATTATATCATGCTCTTGGATTTTGCTACCTGATGTTTAAAGACTTGTGCTGTGTTTCACATCCTTAACAGACACCTGAGACACTTCATAAGTGAGGTAGAAACAACACAGGGGCTAGCTACTAGGATGTCTTGGATCTGACTTTTGTTTTTTGAACCTAAGGCAAGTGTGATTTAGATTAAAAATAATGGATACTTGAAATCAGCGTACATAAAAAAAAAATCTGTCCTAAAAAGGGAAATCTTTCTCCCCCACGCAGGCATTCATTTAGGAAGATGTAACATGAATTCAGGTGTTTTAGCTTCTAGACAAACAGCTCTATGTGTAGAGACAGACACGTCCTCTACCAAGCCAGACATTTTCAGTTGCTTAGAAACTTGGCAAAACTAATGCAGAGTTCCCCAAGCAGCGGAGAAGGTTTGTCTCTGCTGGCAGGTGCTGTTGGGAATGAGGTCTGGCAAAAAAAATAGTTCTGACTGGAACTTTTTTTAACCCAGAATGCCTCCGAAGGCCCCAGGCAGTGGAATACAGGTTATGCTTTTTTATTTTTGAAGGTTTTGTCTCACTGTGGTCTGTGTTGTGTTGGAGCCTCCCAGAGGTGTAAAAACCTGTCATCAAGTGAAGATTCTTCACATTTGTGTTGCTTTTGAGAAACTCAGTTGAAGGAGCTGGGTGGAACAGGAGGCTAATTCCTACCTGTAGTAACCTGACAGGCGTCTGGTGACGTAGCCGCTGCTGCGATTACTGGAGTGGCAAGAGTGGTTACCAGGGGCCTGCTTGGGTCTCATACACGAGCACACACCTCGAGGCAGGAGGAGCAGTTGTAGGTAAGTGGCAATCAGCGGGCTTCTAATTGCCGTGGGGAGGTTTTGACAGGGCAGCGAACACCCGAGCGAGCGCGTGTGCTGCGATTCAGCATGCACGTTTGCAGCGGGGCCTCGGGGGGTTCTTCAGGGTTCGGGTTAGTGGTAAGAATCGGTGTCTCTGGTGGCCCTGTTGCAAAGTCACCAAGTGGAATGCACGCTTACTGGATTTACCTCCCGCTGTGCCACGACGGTGACAAACTCTCGCTTTTATTTTGCGGAAGGTTTAAGAGCTGGCTCTTGCTAGGTGTGCTGCCCTCCTTGCTCAACGTACCTTCTTGTGCTGCTGCGAGTCCTCTTGTTTGTAAGAACACTAGAACAAAACCCTCTTCTAGGCTGGGTGTCATTTTCTATTAACAGGGTCTTCTCCAGAGGTTTACGTTTCCCAGTTTAGTGCTCTAGGTTATGACAAGTGGCCTTTCCCACGGCCACGTTCATTCTTTGTGTGGCACTGAAGGTGCGACCTGCTGCGGCTTTGCTGGGTGGGGGCTTTCATCTGCCACTAGGTGGATTTCCAGGATGTGTCAGGAGACACATCTTACAGTCATCCAGGTCTTTGTTTACCCATCTTAGTACGACAGTTGTGTATGTCCACCCCTTCTGGGGCCCTTTGATTGAAGACCTGTGGAACGCTGGCTCCTTCACACCAGTTCTTGGAGGATCACTTGAACACAAACCTAGCAAGTGTTTACATCCCTGTGTACCGGTACAGGCTCAGGACTGACCTTCTGGAAACCAGCTCTGCAGATGAGGACCTCACGCTCCTGGAGGACAGCAAGCTGACTGTGGGCCAGCAGTGCGCTCGGACAGCAAAGGTGGCCAACAGCTTCTTCGGCTGTGTTGGGAAGAGTGTTGCTGGCAGGTCAAGGGGAGAGATCCTTCCTCTGTCTTCAGTGCTGGTTGATACAACATCTAGGGTGCTGTGTCGAGGCCTGAGCTCCACAGCACAAGGAAGATATGGACCTACTGGAGTGAGTCCTGCACAGGGCCACAGAAACATTTGAGGAGCTGGAGCATCTGTCTGTATGAGGAGAGGCTGAGAGAGCCCAACCTGTTTGGGCTGGAGACAAGAAGGTTCAGGGGGATCATTTCAATCTGTACAAACACCTGATGGGAGAGGATGAAGAGGAGGGAGACAGGCTCTTCTCTGTAGTGCCCAGTGACAGGAGGCGACAGGCACAAACTGAAATACCTAACACAAGAATACCCTTTTCCTACTGCGAGGGTGGTCAAACACTGGAATGGGTTTCCCAGAGAGGTTGTGGAGTCTTTCTCCCTGGAGATACTCAAAACCAAACCGCACACAGTCCTGGGTGACCTGTTCTAGCTGACCCTGCATGAGTAGGAGGCTGGGCTGTGATCTCAGAGGTCCCTTCCAGTTCTGTGACTCTGTGGTTTAGGCCTCGAGGTATGTGGGCTGAGGAGTGTTTTCTCTCCAGCTTCTGCTTTTGGGGGGAAACTTTTCTTTTTGAGTCTTCCGGGGTCACTTGCGTAGCTTCCTTTTGGCATGTTGTGAAACAACAACAGCGGTAATCGCAGAGATGGGAAGTCTGAAATACAGGGAAGTTAAACTTGAAACACTCCAACTTGTGGACCCTAATTGCATTTTAGTTGAATATGTATTTATACTGCTTCTGTCCAAACCTCTGTTAAGCAGAGCTGCTCAGATCAGAATAATTTCCAGTCATGTTTCTGAAGACTTCTTTCTTTTCCATGTACATCTTTCTTCTGGGAGTACAAGATTTCCCCAGAGGAGCTTGGTTTGTAGCATTTCAGTGAGAGTCTTGTCTTGTTTTTCTGATGACATGTAATTCTTGCAGCATGCCGTGAGTTAACTGCTCCAGTTGATTAGTGCCCTGCCATTTTCCTCGTGAAAGGGCTGAGCAGGAGCAGCCGTCCTGCTGCCCCTTCATCTTTCTGATGTCAGTACTGCGTTGCAGTCAGATGATGCAACCCAACCAGGGCTTGCCCTGTCCGTAGGACCTTCCTTCCTCTGGGAAACTTGGGTTTGTCTGCAGATTTCAAATCTCCCTATAGACTTTGTTCAGAGGGAAGTTGGTTGTATCGTGAACGCTTCCAGGTAAAGTGCTGATCAGCTGCTGTGTCCCTGCACACAGCCGGGATCGACAAGTACTGATCTTGCAGGTCCCTGTCGTCCCTCTTGAGCCTATGGTCTTGCATTTCCTGCTCTGCTGACTCTTGCTTTCCACTTCCATGTAATGGACATGGTCAAACGTGTCAGCTTGAAACTCTGAATGCTTTTCATAACTTAAAAATAAAAATAGCCACTGCTTCACAAGAAAACTGACCCCGCACAATCGTTTTCCTTCCCATCATTTCTGTGCCCCTGTGTTTGGGCCAGCAATGTGCTCTTGCCACGGGTGATGTCCTGGGCTGCGTTAGACAAAATACTGGCAGCAAGTCAAGGCAGGGGATCCTTCCTCTCTGCTCAGCACCGCTGGAGTACTGGGTCCAGTGCTGGGCTCCCCAGTACCAGAGCGACATGAACATGGACAGACTGGAGAAGGACCACCAAGATAAGATGCTGAAGGGACTGGAGCATCTCTGCTATGAGGAGAGGCTGAAGGAGCTGGGACTGCCCAGCCTGGGGCAGAGAAGGCTGGGGGGGGTTGATCCACATCTGTAGATACCTGCAGGGTGCTGAGGGACAGAGCCAGGCTCCTCCAGTGGTGCCCAGCGTCAGGACCATAAGCCATGGGCACAGACTGGGCCACAGGAGAGTCCCTCTGAAATTAGGGAACACTTTTTCAGTGGGAGAGTGACAGAGCACTGGCACAGGTTGCCCAGGGAGGTGCTGGAGTCTCCATCCTTGGAGCTAGTCCGAAGCCATCTGGACACGGTCCTGGGCAGCCTGCTCTGGGTGACTCTGCTGGAGCAGGGGGGTTGGACAAGGTGACCTCCAGAGGTCCCTGCCAGACTCGGCCATTCCGTGACTTTCTGTTTCTGCAGCAATTTCCGTGGAGAAAGATGCTTCTCAAAGGACATCGGTTTTTGTATGACACCGGCTCTGTTGCAGGTGCCACTGGTTCTGCCTCAGCGGTCTCTGCTCTGACACGAAGCGTGGGTGCTGTTTTCTGCAGAGGTTGGTTGTACCACTCACAGGCAGCGTCAGCGGCTGCCGTGGAGAAGGAACAGAGGGGTAAAAAGCTGGGTGTTGTCTGGCAGCGGGGACTTTGCGTAGTGAACTTCTCATATGCCGGATGTCTTTGCCCCCTCGTCTCGTTAGACCTTCAGCCATTAAAAATGATGAAATCCTCTTGCTTCTGGTGACTCAGCCTGGCAAATAACTTTGCAAACGCTGTTTACGCTCCCTGATACAGATCTGCGGGGCTGTCAGAGGCTTGCACGCTGAAATCTGCCTCGGTTTTTCCTGCCTGACTCAGTGTTCAATGGCTGTGTGCTGCTTTTTGTCCACAGCAGCTTCCTAGTTGCTTATTTTCAAGACTTTGCCCTCCCTAATAAAAAAAGAATTTGTCGTCTTTGTGTGCAGATGAAGCGAGACGTGAAGCCTCTCGGTTTCCTGCACGATCACACCCTTTCACAGCACTGAGGAGGTCTTGAGCGTGGGAGTGCAGGCGTTACCTGCAGGTGCTATCTAGGTGACCCTGCTGGAGCAGGGGGGCTGGACGAGATGGTCTCCAGAGGTTCCTTCCACCCCCACCATGCTGGGAGTATGTGGTGATGTGACCTCACACCTACCCTGGCCCCGTGGCCATCCATTAGGGTTGCAAGCAGAGGCTCTCGCATTGAGCTGGTGCTTTTTGGGTCTTTGTGGTGCTGGTACCGTGCAGTGTAGGTGAGCTGCTTGCTCATCCTGTGTTGCTGGATTGCTTAACAAGCCAGGGACTCATCTCAGAGGTTACTTGTTGATCCTTCTCGCTGTTGTCTTGTTTTACCTCTGCTCTGTAACACCTGCTGAAGTTTGGAGTGCAGTGTGCTTGAGCACTTTACCAGAACAGGAAATCATGTAGAATGGTTTAGGTTGGAAGGGACCTGTAAATGTCATCTAGTCCAGCAGGCCTGCAGGGAGCAGGGATATCTGCAACTCGAGCAGGGTGCTCAGAGACAGTTGCTCATCAAGCCTGACCCTGAATGTCTCCAGGGATGGGGCATCTACCACCTTCCTGGGCAACCTGTTCCAGTGTTCCACCACCCTCAGAGGGAAGAACTTCTTCCTAATGTCCAATCTAAATCTGCCCTGTTCTAGTTTAAAACCATTGCCCCTTGTCCTGTCACTACATGCCCTTGTAGAGAGGCTCTCTCCAGCTTTCTTATAGGCCCCCTTCAGATACTGGAAGGCTGCAATAAGGTCTTCCCTTGGGGAGCCTTCTCCTCTGCAGGCTGAACCCCCCCAAGCTCTCCCAGCCTGGCCTCCCAGCAGAGGGGTTCCAGCCCTCGGATCACTTTTGTGGTCCTCCTCTGGACCCAGCCCATCAGATCCCTGGCCTCCTTGTGCTGGGGGCTCCAGAGCTGCACACAGTACTCCAGGTGAGGTCTCAGCAGAGCAGAGGGGCAGAATCACCTCTCTGTCTGCTGGCCACACTGCTTTTGATGCAGCCCAGGATGCCACTGACCTGCTGGGCTGCAAGTGTGCACCGTTGGTTCATGTCCAGCTTCTCACCCACCGTTATGGAGTAACACACTCGTGCTTCAGAGATTCCTTAGGTGTTTGTAGGAGGCCGAGGGGTTCAGTGGTACTTCAGGAGGAAGGGAAGGACTGCTGGGCAGTTGCAAGGAGGAAGTGTTGAATGCAGAACAAAGGTGGGTGTGAGTTGGACGTGGGACAAGAGGGATATGTCATCTGCAGCATGTAGTGCTGACAAGGGCAGGTCACTGTGTGCTGAGCAGTAACACCACCAAGGGTGTTCTTGGCTGCCACTCCTAATGACTGATGGGTGCTCTGATCAGCTGCCTGTTTACCCTGGTGAGCTCTTTGCTCTAGCATGTCCTTGAGGGTTTGAGAAGTCCAGCAAGCTCTGCACGTTCCTCTAGTAATGCTGATTAATTCTCTTTGGCTTTTATTGCCAGACTGAGTCCAGCTTGCAAGGGCAAGTTGCTTGTCCTAACTTCTACTGTACTTCACATCTCTTCCATCGTCTGCCATGCATGGACAGCATATGTGGCTGGATCCTTACTCAAAATTCATCTCTGCTTTGCTAATTCCCTCCAGGCTGCTCAGTCATGTGGTGCTGTCTTATAGTCCACCCCTTGCTGTCATAGAATTATAGAATTGTTTTGGTTGGAAGAGACCTTTAGGATCATCAGTTCCAACAGGTAACCCAGCACTGTCAGGTCACCGCCTCTGTGGCCGAGAAACACACCGTTGTTGTTAGCATTGGTGTTCTGGCTTTCCTTTCTGGCCTTCGTTGTTTGTCTTGCTTAACACAACTCTCCTTAGCATTCCTGCATCTGATCATTCACGGAGTTAAGAGTCATTACTAGATGTAGTAGTGGATGGCAGGTAGCAACCACGTGTGGATCCAGTTGGAAGAGCTTGTGTCAGAGGTACCTTACAGTGTGTATTTTTGTACAGGTAAGAGCTTGTTTTAAAGCGTACACTCAGGCAAAGCTCCTCTCAAGCCTCTGTCCGTGCTAAGTGGCTTCCACACCAAGGTGATGGACCTATACTTGGAGCTTCTCACCCTCAGAAGGACATTGAGGGGCTGGAGCGTGACCAGAGAAGGGCAATGGAGCTGGGGAAGGATCTAGAGTTCAGATCTGGTGAGGAGCAGCTGAGGGCCCTGGGCTTGTTGAGCCTGGAGCAAATAAGGGGTTTCAACCCTGGAGGGGTTTCAACGCCCCAGGTGGAGATGTGGTGCAGAGGGACACGGTTTAGTAGTGCCCTGGCAGTTCTGGATTAACAGTTGGACTCCATGAGCTTAAAGGTCTCTTCCAACAAAACCAATTCTGTGATCACAGAATCATAGAATATCTTTGGTTGGAAGAGACCTTCAAGATCATTTAGTCCAACCTTTGACCAGCACTGCAAGCTCACCTCTAAACCACGTCCTTAAGCACTAGGTCCCCACGCCACTTCAATGCCTCCAGGGGCGGTGAGTCTGTGACTGCGCTGGGCAGACCATTCCAATGTTTGATAACCCTTTCAGGGAAGAAATGTTTCCTGATATCCAGCCTGAACCTCCTATGACCCTGGCCTAATACTGGGTGGCAGGTGCTGCGTTTCCGCAGCGCTCTGGCTGGTGACACGGGGCTTCTCCTGGGGCAGGCCATGATGCCTCTGCTCTTCCCAGGTCTGGCCCTGGCCTGACGGCAGCTCAGCTACGTGCAGGGTCTTGGTTGGGGTCTCCAGACCCCTGACTGTGCTGAAGGTGGGTTCCTGGTTATTTCTATAATCCATTGTACTGATGAGAAACATGGACCAAAGAGAAGACTTGTAAAGTGGGTCTAACTTTCTGTCCTCGGGCTCTCTAGTTCCCAGCAGTCAGGGGCTGTCCCACGTGCCCTGGATGCTGAGTTTAGCAGGGTGCACAGGACCACTGTTTGCTAGTCTGTGGATACTGCATTATGCACAAAGGTGTCCAGTGTTTCCATTAGGGAAAAACAAACCAGAAATTCAGGCTTTAGAGCAGAAGGGTTTGTTCTGGGAAGAAGCCAAAGCTGAGTAGAAGCTGCTCTAGAGCTAAGCAGCTTCTCCACAGGCAGGTGGGTATGGAAAAGCCAAGTCTGGAGTCAGGGAAAGAAGAGAGCGCTACTGGAAGAAAAGCTCCAAAATGTTTTGTTTTGGTGAAATAACCAAATTTAGTGGAGTTTCTGGCTTCCAAAGGCAGCAAAGTAACCTCAAATCGAATCACCTTTGAATACTGGTGGATCAATGTGCGAAAATCAATTAGAGGTCAGGTAAGCCATGACCTCTGGAACCTTCCAGAGTTGTTCTGCTGTTTCCCCCGGTGACGCATCGGAGCTCCCAGGTCTGCTTAAAGTGGGGAGCTGTCACACTGCACGTGCCTCTTCAAAAAGCAGAGGAATACAGTCCCGAGTGTTGTCTTGGGAGGTCTTGAAAACGCTGCTCTGCAAAACCTGGGAGCAAAGTAATAGTTGTTGTAGACTGGGAGCAAAGACGTCGGGGATCAGCAGGATCCTACGATTGCGTCGCAGCCTCGGCCTCGGGAACGCCAGCATCTTCATGGCATGGGACACTGAGGAAACAATCTGTTCTCGATGACAAACCTCGCAGCGTTCAGGGGCCATTTCTGGATGTGACTGGTCTCTGGTCCTTTGCAAAGCTGTTGCTGTCCTTACCTCCACCCTCACACCCACCAGTTGTATCCTATAGACTTAGGCAAAATTGTTTTTAGTTTCTGCAAGTCTCCAGCAGAAGTTCTGGAAGTCACAAGTGGCAACGTGTGTGGTGCTTTGGGTTTGGTTTGGTTTGGTTTTTCAGTTTGCTTTGGGCTTTTGTGGGGGACTGTTGGAGTGTTGTTAGTTTGTTTTTAAGAAGGCAAAACTTCATTTGACAGTATTAAATTGTTTGGTTTTACAGTGGTGAATTGTTGTTTTGAACAGGGTGGTGAGAGCCTGTGCCAGGCTGCCCAGAGAGGTGGTGGCTGCCCCATCCCTGGCACCATTGCAGGGGAGGTT
>WTSP01024726.1:0-68710 GCA_025331215.1 Actenoides lindsayi | reverse complement strand
CCTCCCTTGATCTGCTGGACACACTCTTCTTAATGCACCCCAGGATACCATTGGCCTTCTTGGCCACAAGGGCACATCGTTGTCCCAAATCAATCAAGATATCCCAAACTGATACCATCATGGCCCAGACTGATTCTTTAACACACATTATCTTATTTGTAATTTCTATTAAAAAACTCCTAGTTACAGGCTGTGGATAAAATCCTAGCAATGTATGGTTTCAGGTGTTTGGCATGACATAGAATGCATGTCCAAGATATAACAGTATGAAGAAAAAAAAAAAAAGGCATACTTTCTTATATATTATTACTAAAATACTTCACACTGCTCTGGTGTATTTAGGAAAGGAAGCAATAGGGCTTTTAAAAAAAAATACAGACTAAATATTCTTTTCTTGATAAGCCTAGACGCACGTAAGAGCAACAAATTCAATAGAAATTATTAAATTAAAAATGTTTAAATTATCAATATCTCAATCATGGCTTCCTGAGTTACTGCTCTAAAAACTTTTATAAACTATATGGCCAGATAATTCAGGAAACAACCATCACTAGGAAGGGAGATTTGTCTGGTTATGTCAAAGTACAGAGGCTTTCAGAGATTTCAGAGCTGTAGCTATCTGTGGTATACGACCTAGTACAAAACTGTGCTAGCTTCATAGGAAACAGGAATACCTACAGCTTTCATGCCTACATTGAACAGCAGCATACAGAGGAAGACTATGTATTGATGCTGATCATCTTTCACATTCCATTTTTCCATGTCTCCTTTCTTTTGACAAATGGATACATACATCTTTTCTCTGGGCCTATAAGATGCTCTAAATTCTTAATAAATGTTCACATTTTTAAGGTAATGGCTTGGAAAGAATGCTTTCAGGTTAAGGCTCAGAGGAAAAACACGTAACCCATTAGCTGAATTGCTATTATAAGTTATTGAAGAAAGTGCCTATCCCTGCAACCCCCTGGAAACACTAGAAAAGCTAGCTGAGAGTCAATTTAGGAACAAAATGCCTAAACTAAACAAGACAGCCCAAACTAAACAAGAGGTTTCAAGGTAGCTGGCAGTTGACTTCAGGAAGAACAGTGAAAGGAGGAAGCTGATGGTTCCTGGGCTGGAAGAGCTGCCCGGCAGTTTTATAACCTTCCAACTACATTTTTAGCTGTGCAAGTTATTTTAACAATGATGATCAAATTCCACATGTAAAATGATTACCTAATGGTCAGAAATAATTCCTCTCTTAATAGCACTAATAACAGTTGTGCAGAAAAGGAAAGTGTTACAGGGCTTAAAGTATTTAATATCTATTGTTTAAAAGCATGTAGGTTTTAAATGGTTAAATCTATTTTTAAATTTATTCTTTTTTTTTTACTCCCCTTTTTTTCACTCTCATTGGAGACTTTCTCTAAAGCTAATCTATAGAAAATAAAAAGTGAAATAAACGTGTCTGTGCAAAGATACTGGACTGTTACGAGAGGAAACCTGCATGGGGATGTTGCTTTATTTTAGTATGGATACAATCGTTTATGTTCGATATCTGAAGCAACACAACAAAGTCTATTTAGAAAATACATCTGAGAGGTTGCTGCTTCTCCTTTTCCCCCACCAACCTGGCACTACAACTTCTTCTGAACTTTTTTGTCAGTCATTGTAAGCTCTTATGTAATTACAGCCTCTTATCCCACTCGTTACAGATCCCTATTTCTCCTGTTTCATTAGTTATATTAATCCATTCATTTTGCTTTTTTTCCACAGGAAACAGAACAGCAGAAATCTCAAGTATGGCAGGTTCCAGATTCCTTTGCCGTTGCTGTTAGTGGAGAAGGCAGACAGAAAGCAAGGGTAAAATAAATACTGCTACAGTAAAACAGCTGGGAAGAAGTCTGTATTTTCTGCTATAGATCCTGCGATTATAATGCCAGCAAAACAACAATTTAAGACATTTGAAGCCTCCAGACAGCAGAGAAAACAAAGTCACCCAAAACCCAGTTCCTTCTAAAATGAGCACAAGGGAAAACAGACAAACACAGAACTTATCAGTGCTGACGATTTCTTACTGTTTCATTTCATCCTGCTGTCCCAGAAAGGTTTGATGCGGTGAAGGCTGAAATAAAAACTGTGAAATAGCTTACAGGGGCTTACTTCACGATGTGGGTAGGTGTGAGGTACACACAGAGAAACAGGCATGGATTCTTCACCACAAACTTCTCTGAATTTTGTGGTTCTCAAGACGGATGTCAAATGAAGTGAAACAAAAGGATGATGTTTTTGCTGAGGCGGCCGTTGGAAGACAGCCCTTTTGCTAAAGGAATGGGAGATTTTCCTTCACTGGGATTTTGTTCCATGTGATTCTCCATATATAAAAATAAGAAAAAAAACGTAAAAGTGATGACTGCTTAAGTCTCTAACAACTTAGCTGATATGTGAAATGTAATCCAGTAATACAACTCTGGGCTGAAAAACACTTCCCCATATGCATTAGAGCATGGCCATTTATTATTATATTAATTGTTTTTTTTTCCTTTGGTGGCACTCACAATCCACATTCTGGTTTTTTTTGAATTGGACCGTCCGACGACTCAACGTCTGAACAGATCATTGTTTTAAAATGTAACATATGAGCATAATATCTGAACAGCTCTGGGAAAGCTGGTATCAGCTGAACAAAAATCCCTGCGCTAGGCTTCAAATAGTTTCTGGCTCAACTTTCTATATTGATGTGACTGCGTTTACAAGAGAGCATGTTGTTGTTTTTGTGTCAGAAATAGCAGATGGAGTTGGGAATAGAAAGTTTTGTGAAGCCTGTCAGTAAAGGAAACCACTGTGGTAAACATACCTAATTACACTGGTTTTCATTTGTACCTAGTGAAAATTAAACTGATTTGTTTAGAGGGCATCCAAGACATTCGCAGAAAGATGTACCCTGGTTTGAGTGAGAACAGAACTGATTCTGTTCAGTGATTTTACTTCTCAGCTCAGTTCTTCTAACTTTCTGAGGTCAGCAGCCTGTTTTCACAGGCAGTGCCTGCTTCTAGTATTCTAAACTAGTGTTTAGAGTTAGTACCAAGGACTGGTGTGCAGACCAAGGCAACTGCTGGATCGTGTGTACCACGTTGGGGGGTGCAGAAAGTAAAAGGCCGCACCTGCAGGACAGGTGATCCCAAACTGACCAACGAATACGACATCCCATAGATGTCATATTCGGTATAAAGCTGAGGGATCACAAGGGGCTCGCCCCTCTTTTTATGCCCTCCTGACCTGCTTTGCCAGCCTTGCTCAGCTTGGCTCAGGTCCTCTTCCAGTTCCTTCCTCGGAGCACCCAAGGAGGACTCTGTCCATTCTGCCTTTGATCCCAGTCTGTGTGTTCCTGAACCTGGTACCAAAATCCAGCTCCTGAACACAGCTCCCGGCTGCTGCAGGGCCCAGTCTGGGACTCACCCGGTGCCTGCTCCACAGCATCAGTGGTGACAGTGATGGAATTATCATCAGGGGGGTTGGGTTCCATACTGGGTTTGTATATATTTGTATATATTCTACTGTTATTATTATTTTAATTTTCAATAAATCTGTTCTGGTTTCCTTTTCTAATCACTAAGTCTTTCTCCCTTATTCCCTTTCTCTTCCCCTTTGGGGAGGGAAGGGGGTTAACAGAGAGCATCTGAGGGGCTGCTCTGACCCTAACCCATGACAGATGATATCATAGTATCCAGTTCTTCTTAATAAAGGAACTGTTCCAGATCTTTAGGTTATGAGTAAGCACATGCTGGCTAATACTGCCTCTGAAAAGATGAAAACCCATTAAGCTTTACTCTATTGGTGAACCATTTGATGAAACAGACAAAGATTTGCAAAGAAGAATTGCCTAAAAAAAGGCAAAACTACCTATTCAAACGAGACGAATTCATGCTTGTAGCAGCTTAAAAAAAAGACTCATGTTATTAATCAGGAGAACGACACCAATGTTCTAGATTAGGGTCCAGCTAGTGCAAACCTGCTACCCGTGTTGATAGCATATTTTAGGACAGCAATAAATTAGAAGCCAAACCAGATGTTATAATAAGGCAATCAAGTCTTATTGTATCTCCAGGGACTCTCTGCCATCACCAGAGAAGTGAAAATTATGCACTGGATTTACAATACAGACATCTTTTCTATAGATCACAAAAACTAATCGTGAATAGCACAGAAATAAAGACAATGAAACTCATTGCTTTCATTTCACGGGGAACTAAGTAGATGGAAATAGCATCCTTAGGCTATAAAGCATGCTTAATCTGCCCAAACCAATTGACCAGAAGCAGAAACCAGGAGCAACAGGAAAAAAAAACAAAGCCACTGATCAGCAAACAAGAGTGTTACATCTATGCAATTTCTGCTTTTCATCATTGCTTGAAATAATCAATCTACCTGATAAATTTTGGAAGAGCAAGGACTGAGAAGAAATGGGAGTAGAACAACATGGAGATTGCTAATGATTAAAATACGCTTTCATTTCCACTCTTTCTCCACCCTTACAACACCATCATCTCTAACAACCAGCCAATAGCTCCATCTCTGGAACAGATAAAGACGTGCACATAAATAGCAGAAAGTGAACTGGCTGAACTGTCTTCTGCATGAAATTATGCAGATGCAAAATAACGTCTACAACATCATCTGCAGAGAGAGGAAAAAAAAAAAAAGACATCATAAAGAGGTGCACTTCTGTCTTATTCAATTTTAAAGACCTGTATGATGTTTTTAAATACACTAATTCCTTGGAAGTGCCCTTTAAGTTTATTATTCCTTAGCATGCATAATAATAGTCCATATTTTAACATACGGATTTTCAACAGCGCAGTATAGCACAAAACTTTATCTATAAGCAAAATGAAGCTCTTATTGGTTATTGCTATGATAAAGCAGTTAACGTAATCAGAATCAAAAGAGAAGATATTTTCATTCATAATTTGGACAGTAGAAATTCCCTTCAGAATACACAATTTTTCATAGTTTTAAGATCACGCGCGACGTCACCTCTTTTGTTTAACCAAGCCTATTAATCAAATACATCCCAGAGGTGGCTGATGATCTTCCAGAACACCAATAGAAGCAGAAAGTCAAGGACAGCATGAATCGATCCACGTCGCCTACCTTATTAAGTTTAGAATGCTGACAGTGCTTCCTTTGTTTTACTCACAGTCACAACCCATCTGGTTATTTTAAGACTACTGCTTAAGAATCATAAGAATTTAACACACTAACTCTCAAAGGATCAGATGACAGATTTCTGTCTCAGTGAAATACAGCCCTTAAAATCTGTTGTAGGTTCCTTCCTTCAGACACAAAGTTAAGGGTCAGCTAAAGTTACTTTTATGAACATCCCTGAAACATGTAAGTACCTTCCCCTCGAATGATCGTCGCTGACTGAATATTACTCCAACATATTTCTCAGAAACAGTGTGTATCAACTTTCCCACACAGTTCTGTTCTCATCTTTGCCTTCATTTATAAGATGACGTGAGATTCAGTTTTCGTTCTTCTAGAGTATAAGCAGAGTTTCGTGCTCGCATGATCAACACGTTGAGAAGACGTGCTAAAAAGTGCAGCCTAAAATAATGCAAACCAGGACAGAACAGTGCACAGCATTTCTGTCCCTCACTGGCCTCAGAAAATATCATGGATAGATTTTTTTTCAAAACTGGAAATAATGCTTCCCATACTGCCTTTACACAGCAATCTCAGCAACAACAAGAGATTAGTCTGGATCTTAGGAAAAAGTTCTTCAGTACGAGGGTGGTGAGACTCTGGAATCGATCGCATAGAGAAGCTGTGGATGTCCCCTCCCTGGAGGTGTTCAAGGCCAGGTTGGATGAGGCCTTGAGTGACCTAGCCTAGTTGTGAGGCATCCCTGCCCATGGTGGGGAGGTTGGATAAGATGATCTCTGAGGTCCTTTCCAACCCAATTCTATGATTCTATGAAGAGATCCATTGCTACAGAAGTTACCCAAACAGGAAGGATGGGTTTTACCCTATGTTTTGTGTATCTCTGATCAAGAGGATTGGAACATCTTTTGTTGGCATAGGTGAGCCAAACTGAACCTACCAATTCCATTCCCACCCATCATAAACTGTGATGGAAGATGGCAGTTCCGGCATGAGGCATCACAGCTTAAAGAATATACTGCTATGCTACAGTAGAAATTTAAAGAAGGAAGAGGAAATATTGTCTTTCCTTGTCACGGAATGGAATGCCTAGTATATTAGAAATTAATTAATGAGTTAAGAGATTAACTGTATTGTTAATCGCTGCACATACTTCATTTCCCCCCCCTAACAAAGTATGTATTTAGGAAAAGTTAGATCCTATTTCTGCCTCAAATACTAAGTGATCTGCTATTATAATATATACAGAATATTTATCTTTTTTTTTTGTTTTTTTCCCTTCTTTCTTCTTTTTTAACTGAACAATATATTGTCACACACATAACAGTTTTCTGATTCAGGAATCCGTGTGCTTATCTGCTGTTAAGAATTGCGTCATGTTTGTTAGAAAGAGGATGCCATGAATACAGAAAAATAAAGGACTCAATAGGTGCTGAAAACCCAATGTAATGAGAGATCCATTATTATTCACATTTTAGACAGTAAACAGAAGAATGGAAAGGCCATAAAACCAGAAACATCTAAAAGCTTGTGATTGTTCAGAAAAGGAAGAGAAACAGATGACAGAACAACTAGGGATCTACTGCATGCTTTACTGGTTGCGCAGAAAGAACTTGCCAGAATACAGAAATGTATAAAGAGGAGAACATAAACAAGGAGTGAGAATAATACTGTTTAAATAAAACTACTTTGAAATGATGTCTTTTACTTCAGTCGAAGACATCAGAAGCAATATGAAAGAAAGCCTCAAGAACACTATGACTGCACCAAAGCTTAAAGAAAAGTGAGAGAGGAGCTTTGTTCAGAGTCCCATTAACCAGAAGCTCTTGATAACACAGAATAATTTTCCTAGTTCCCCATTGCTCCAGGGAAGGGACTTAATGCCCTAAATATAGCACTTAACTTCAATATTTGACGTGAAAAAGACTGCTTTGCTGAACAACTTAACAGGATAGTTGCAGTTCTATTCACCGGTCTCCCTCTGCTTAACTGAGAACTGGAGCATCAGAGAACGTTCTTACCCATCTTTCAAAAGCTGAACTAAAGGTATTAAACCTTTGTCTGTAAAATGGTTTTTATTCATGACTGCCTCCTGAATGCATTCGTCAAATACAAATGCTCACTTTAAAACCACTGGCTTGCTTTTTAAATCAAGAAAGACTACATGACAAGGAAGTCTGAAAACTATTGATCAAGCAGTTAGGACCAGTGCTGCTTAATATCTTCATCAAGGACTTGGACAGCAAGTTTGCAGATGACACCAAGCAGAGAGGTGAGGTTGACAAGACTGAGTGATGGGAAGATAGCCAGAAGAACCTGGACCAGCCTGAGAAGTGGGCCCAGGAGAACTTCAGGGGCTCAACACAGGCAAGTGCAAGGTCCTGCACCCGGGTTGGGGCAACCTCAGTATCAATACAGGCTGGGGAATGATGGGATTAAGGGCAGCCCTGTGGAGAAGGCCCTGTGGAGAAGGACTTGGGCGTGCTGGTGGATAATAATCTCAACGTGAGCCGGCAGTGTGCGCTCACAGTGCAGATGGCCAACCATATCCCAGGCTGCAGCAAAAGAAACACGTCCATTGAGTCAAAGCAGGCTCTGGTGAGACTGCATCTGGAGTACTGTGTCCAGCTCTTGAGTCCACAG
Organism: Actenoides lindsayi; assembly: GCA_025331215.1. Lineage (NCBI taxonomy): Eukaryota > Metazoa > Chordata > Aves > Coraciiformes > Alcedinidae > Actenoides > Actenoides lindsayi. Next base: position 60,922 of record WTSP01024726.1, on the reverse strand, counting down.
CACACAAAGGACGTGAATCTGTTGAAGTGGGTCTAGAGGAGGGCCACAAAAATGATCAGAGGGCTGGAACACCTCTCCTACGAAGAAAGGCAGAGAGGGTTGGGGTTGTTCAGCCTGGAGAAGAGAAGGCTCTGGGGAGGCCTTATTGCAGCTCTTCACTGATTAAAGGGGGCCTATAAGAAAGATGGCAAAAATATTTTCTAGCTTGTTGCAACAGTGTAAGAGGTAAGGGATTTAAAGTAAAATAGGGTAGATATAGACTCGATATAGGGAAGAAAATTATTACAATGAGGGTGGTGAAACACTGGCACAGGTTGCCCAGAGAGGTGGTAGATGTCTCATCCCTGGAAACATTCCAGGGTAAGGTTGGCCAAGGCTCTGAGCAACCTGCTATAGTTGAAGCTTACTACAGGGGGGGTGGACTAGATGACCTTCAAAGGTGCCTTGCAACCCAAACCGTTCTACGATTAGCGCACAGAAGTCATCAGAACTCTTGAGTCATGAGAGGTGGTAGACCTGAATTACTCATGATTTAATTGCAGGAAGAACTAAAATGACAATTCTTCTAATCGGCACAGTTCTACAAAGGCAGAAAAACTGAAAACTGTTATGACAGAGAAGAATTCGTTGAATAAAATTTTAACCAACGTATCTATGATTTGAAGGATCACTGTGCTCATTTGGAAGATTATCAATTTTATTCTTTCCCATCTATATGACCGAAGAATGAGGGGTAGATGTCTTTGCCACATGCTCCCACACCTCCAAGAAACTACAGACTGTTTACTTCAACATTCAGAACACAGACTTGAAAGAACTGGTCGAATCCGGTGTTCTTAAAAGGGCTTTGAATTCCCTAGAAATCAAGTACTTTTTAAAGACAAGTTGAAGATTATATAACAAACAAGAAGTGGAACTTGCACGGCATCCAAACAGTAGTTCCTGCATCATATATGTATCCTATTTATGGGAATGCCATAATCTCCACGCTGTAGTGATATAATTTCTCTTTTTTTTTCCCATGATGTTACAGAACATATTTTTAAGAGTTTTTTTCATTTATTTTATATTTATGGAATATTACTTTTGCCACAGAATTAGCAATTTTTATATTTATTTTTTTTTTGCTTTCTATACTTTTATTTTGTGGTCTTTTGTTCTCCAGTTTTTCCTCACAATGATCAGCTAATTGGAGTCACTATCCTTGGAGATATCCAAAAGCTGTCTGACATAGTCTTGAGTAACCGGCTCTAGTTGCCCCTGCTTGAGCTGGGACAAGATGACCTCCAGATGTCTCTTCCAACCTCCACCATTCCGTGAGTCTTGTGATGGCTTTGCAGAGCAACTAGGTTGCAAAGAAAGGTAAGTTGATTCAGTCTAGAGAAGTAATACGGTATTAAAACAGTATTATTATCTTCATGACGTGAGCCAAAGCACAGTCAAGTGGATGAGATTTCCTTTAAGTCACACAACCTTTTTCTGACTGAAACAATATTGAAGTGGCATCCACTGCATGTAAGACAGAAAAAGGCTTGAGATTTTGAGAGTCAAGGCTCATATCTTTCTGGAGTGAATTGGTGATGAGAAAATTAGAGAAAATGACTTAGCTCTCAAACTACATATAGGATATTCCACCTATAGAACCAATCACTGTGCAAGCAACGCTAATCTGCCCTAAAATATTCCAAGTGGACCTGGCTGAAAAACATTCTCTTCTCCCACTGCCTTTATGAAAGCAAGGAACAGGATGTAGAAGGAATGCATCAGTCTCCATAAAAGGTTTTTTTCTACAACTGGTACTCCTCAGCTGAGATATTACTTTATCTCTGGCTGTCACATGCATGATCCTCGGCCTGATGAGCTGGTATTTGTCTCACATGAAATCAACTGGTTAGGATGGTCACAGGCAACGCTGTGGTTGCTGACGTGCTTGGGCATCTTAACTGCTGAACTGACATACACAGACCTTGCAAAAAGCAGCAGAAGCCCAGTGAGGTGCCATTTGTTTGCGTTGTGCAATGGCACAAGGACATCTAAATCAGCAGTGTTGCTGAAGCAGTGAGGACTCTGAGCTGGTCTGTAAAGTTGTGCTAGCATATAAGTAACGGTCACTGAGCTTGAAGTAAAATCATACCTACTAAAGGGTTTATTAGGCTTAAAGGCCTTAAGAGATATTGAGTGCTTTGACTAGAAAGTGCTATATGCATCTTTGTTATCAGTAAAATGAATTAAGAATCAAACTTGCAAACTCGGACACGCTCAAACGAAGGTGTACAAATAACCAAATCATGAAACGTTACGGCAATCGTTCCTATCTCAGTGCCGTGTGACCTGGTAAGTGGAAATTTGCAAACAACATAAAATTATCCATTAAAAAAATATTTTCCATACTTTTAAGTATCGCCATACAGTTCCTCCAACATGATATCAGAATTCTCTCTGTATTACTCAAAGCACAAATAAGTCATCTTTCACGATACTTAAAGCAGCACCGGGTTATCGGTGGTTCCTGAAACACTCCTCCAGGGGATACTGAAATACAGCACGATTAATGATTTAAATTAACCCAAGCAGAGCGATAACAAGTATTTTAATTTGTGAGAAAAATCATATCAGAAGCTATGCTACGGTAATTCGATATAACACCATTTTTTTAGAATCAAATAAAAAGCAATCAACTTACAATAAAGACAATCGAATAGGAATGTGAACGGACCTAAAATCGTGCCACCCCCCCCCCCCCATTAATGTTCCCTGGTAGCAAAGCTAATCGGTTTGCAACTGGGATACAGGAGGAGGCAAATGAAGAGAGCACTGGGGATATTAATTACATGTGGGAATATTTATATAACGAATATTTTAATTTACGTTACTGAACAACAAAGTTCCATTGGCACTTCAATTTGGGATTTTTTACCAAAGCTGGTAACAAAAACCTTAAGCAATTTTTCATAACAAGAATCCCATTTAAATCCACTGGCAATGGTCGCATTAAGTGGTTAAGACTACTAGAGTTATTAATGCTGTCTTTGGATTTCAATTAATCTTAGCTTGCAAAGTTATCCATTGAAAAAACATCTGCTGCTACAATAGCAATATAATAAAGTTATAGATTTTTCTTCCCAATGGGTCAAATTGTATTTCCCACTGTAATAGGGTCGCATTTTGATGTTTCAAACACGTAAAAGGATTCTGGACTTCCTAATGCATTTCCTCTTGTGAGATCAAATAATCCTCTGTCCTCCATCACATCTACTCAGCAGCGGAATTTTATACTTGTCTCTATTGATCCAAACAAAGGGTTTACAAAGCAAAACACGAACCAAGGAGGAAGCTGATCTAAGGAACTACCATTATAAATGGAACAGCTGTCAAATGTGGATGGAAACTGTACAAGTTTCCTCTAAAATTAAGGAGATTTTTTTTTAAATTGTGTTCCTTAAGTACACAAAAAATTAAACGGGCCCATAACTGCATTGAAATCTCAAATGCAAATGCATTCTTATTTACTTTTTTCCTCCAGCAAAAAAACACTTTACGAAACAATGGAAACAGGTAATTTCTTCTAACAGCAAAACTGTTGGGAACACAGTGTTTTCACCTTCCTTCTCCAGCTTTGGTGTGTGCATAAACACGCTGTTCCAAGCTCTAAGAAGAATCTCTCTTCAGTACTCCTGATTTTGGAGAAAGTACCAGCACAGAGGAACACTAACAGTAAAGACTGTGCATGGCCAACGTAGTACAGAACACAATCTGCCCTTCCAAAAATCAGCTTTGCATCTCATATGCAGTCAGTCTAAGTTGCACAGCTCTGGCCTTACTACTCAGCACCCAGATCTTGCGTGCAAAACAGGTTACTGCGGGAACACCACTTCAGATGGCAGCAGTTCACATCTTTCTGTAAAAATATGATGACAGTGTCCACCATGGAAGTCTAATAAGCAGTATCATTATTGGAATAAGGCTAATACTTATGTTATTATTACTAGGAGGATCACACGTCGTATCGAGATCTGTCCATCTCAGATTTCTTCTCACCGAAACACACCTATACTTAACTACATAAAAATAAGACCATATAAAATGATCCCTTAATGTAATAAACTGCTCTTGATGCCATGTTTTTCTTCTTTTTAATCACAAAGTTTAATAACAATTCTAAAAGCCAAATCCATCATTGTACGTAGTGGGCAGCTTTAGCTCCAAGTATGGAAGGCCATTTAATTCCATTCTGCATTTGGCGACTGGCTGGAAGGGAGCCTAAGCTCCTGTCCATAAAAATCTCTTAAGTCACTGCTGTGGTATTGGTTTTAGACTTATAAGATGGCTTTGATCAAGGGAGTTCTTATGCTAGTAAAAGAAAACCAATACTAAAATAATAATAATAATAATAATAATAATAATAAATAATAAATAAAATATATATCTAAATATGAGCAGTCACTACCAGCCCTTACTCAATAAGGGAAAAAAGAAGGATAAAAAGTGAGATCATTTTCATGACTGCCATTACAGAGTAAAGTTGTTGTTTTTTTTTAAATAAATCTGTACTTTGGAAAAGTGAGAGAGATATTAAATTTCTTCTAAGCTCTGCCCCTAACTTGCACAGCAGGTATTTCTGACCTAGAGCTATAGGATTGTTCTGGGAACTCAATAGCCACTCAGTCACAAACTGTCATGCTCATTCAAACCTCTAGTCTCCCTGAACATTCATGAATTGGGTGGTGCAGTCTAACAAGACTGATGCCATCTCCTTTTTGCTGGGTATATCACGCATCGATGCATTAAACATAACTTACAATTCTAGATTACAGAGAAGTTAACATTACATCTCATTGTGAAAATATGACTGAATTTTTCCAAAATGAAATTGCTCTTGTAACTCATCTTTTGCCTTTCAGAGGCCTCATTTTAGGGTATCTACTGTACTTAAATAAACACTCAGATTTTAAAGAGAAGAAGTCCATTTATTGTGGTTTAAAATTTGAATGTCTACAGTTCCCCATTACAGAATCTTTGAGTGTGAAATTGAAAAGTGCATTTTAATATTCTTAGTCACTGAGGTTCATCCAACAATTTGTTAGATTGCAAACAATCTTATTTAAAGGCATAGACTTACGGAATAAGCAGAAAACTTAAATTTCCTTTTCCTGTCCTTTCCTAAATGGTTGGTATAGATTTCGTTAATTAAAAAGTAATAGAAGTGTTAAAGAAGAAAATAACAGACAGCAATATTTGCTGAAACTCTGTCAGCTTTCTACACACAGAAGGATCTGTCCTGAAGGACTGTCATGTCATCTACAATACATGGGATTATTGTAAGGTTGAGTTTAACATCACAAATGAAAACATGTGAAATTCAATCTGAACATGGACACCTACTAATTTTTGCTGTGAATTTGGCCAAACACTGGAACAGACTGCCCAGAGAGGTTGTACAGTCTCCATCTGTGAAGATGCTCAAAGCTTGACTGGACATGGTCACGGACAACCTAGTGTAGCTGACTCTGCTTGAGCAGGAGAATTGGATAACATGATCTTGAGGAGTCTCTTCCAAACTCAACCGTTTTGTGATTCTATAACCACAACTTGTCAGTAATTATGGAATATGTAAACGAAGGACCAGATCAGTTTTGGGTTAAATGCTTCTTTAAACAAGTCACTCTGCAGGGATCAGGCCCATCAGTGTTGTAGACTCTTCACAAATTTATGCCAATACGTTCCCAAGCTGTTTCGGGACAGATTTCTGTGACATGTTACTGACCTTTTGCAATCTACTTCTGGAGGGAAATGAATCTTGATATCAAAGGCTCAGGAAACAATAACATTACGTCTGTTTCTTGGTTATTTCAATGGTGCAATGTCAACAGCAGGGTTTATGAGCCTGATAAATGTGCGTTCATGCAGAATAGGGAAAAGGCCACATTTGCATTGAAATTCAATTTTTAATTGTCCTTATTCTTTATTGATGCTTGGTGAATTGGATCTATAAAGCACCACTTTTAAGCAGAACGAAATTTGACAAATAGTATAGCTGTGTAAACAATTTCAGTAATTATGGCAGCAATTACTCTCTGTTCTATCTCTTGGTAGCTTTAAAAAGGAGAGAAAGAAAGTGACAAAAGACCAACTTTAGAAATCCTGTGGAGATCACAGCATTACGAAAGTCAGAGAAGTCAGTTATCAAAAAAATCTATGCAACATAGGTTTAGCACAGTAAGATAAACATCTTCCCATCCTGAATTTCAAAGAGGAAAACCTTTCTGACTCAGAGAAATCAATAGACTGAAATTAATTAAACACATAGGAAAAAAATACCACCCACACACAAAACTTTAAACAGGAGCATGCAAAGCGTACACATGCAAATGTGCAGCCACAAAATATTATACACTGCTCTATTATTTATCCAGCTACTAGAAATCATATAGGCATTATTCTCTCTGCAGCTTCTGTTAGAAAAATCAATCATTGCTCAGCATGATGAGTATGCACAGACAGCCAGAGATTAACTCTTCAGATAAGTTTTTCTGTCTTCTGCAGAGGCCTGGTTACATAGCAGGTCCTTTAATCTGAAATTATGGACATTTTGAGGGCACTGGGAGAAGAAATACATTCTAGCTGCACTGGTGCTGCTGAGAGTTTGATCTCTAAAAGACACAGGTGTACTGCATACAAGTATACAAGAGAGATCAGATTATGATAATATTCCTTTCTAGCCCTAAACCTCATTAATCATCCAGTATCCAACGTGTAGTAACTCCATCCCAACAGAGCACTACTTGTCAGTTTCTCATTTCCCACTAAATACAACTGGAGCCACTGGGAGTATTATCACAGACTGGCTGTGGAAAGCAGACAGTCCTGAGCATGTCAGTGAATTCCTCCTCAGAAGATAAAGCTTTGAAACCAGTTAGAAAGAAGACAAAATAGCAACCGTTTACTTTAGGAGCTTAAAATACAATGCAGAAGACACACAGAGAAAAACGCAGACAATAAAACAATGAAATGAATTTTGCAAGGAGAAAAGAAGCCTATGAATTCTGAAACAAAAAGAATTAGCTTTAACAGATGAACAGCAACGGAAAAAAGTATCTTTGTGACTACAAAAGAAAATGGTAATACCCTGGAGAATACATTATTGATGAGAAGCTGAACTAATTTACAAGTTTCTTGGTCCTCCAGCTTTTTGTTTTTCTGAAACTCAGGAATACTTAGGCAATGCAGAGAAATGAGAAATATTTTCATTATCTGTCCATTAAGAAGATTCAGAGAGCTGCTAGACAGAGAGAATGGTACATCTTACCTAGCAAATCAAACCTGAATAATTGAATAAGTTCTTAAACCAATGCTAAGGCACTTTTGCTTACTTTATTTTGGCACCACGCATAGTCTTGTACAAAATACTGGAAGCTCTGAAACCCACCTGAACACGTTCCTGTGTGACCTGCTCTAGGTCATCCTGCTCTGGCAGGGGGGTTGGACTAGATGATCTTTAGAGGTCCCTTCCAACCCCTAACATTCAGTGATTCTGTGGCATTGAAAAGAAGGAAGGTGTATCAAGGTACATGTCCCCCTGTTCCTCAGTAGACTGGAAGACTTTAAGAGAGTGCATCACATTTAAAAGCTGTGCTAAGTGTGAAGCAGAGGTTACACTGACTTTTGTATCAAGCCTGTCACATTTTTGCCCTTCAATGTATTCTCAAGGCATAGAAAGGAAACAAACTGTATGCAAGAGAATGTGGAATCTATAGGCAGTGTTTGACTGAGACCCAGCTCTAGAAGCACCGTCAAGCATCAGAGTCACCACCACAGAAAGCACACACGATACAGAGCTCTGCAGTTTATGGATAAGACATAAAGGCAACAAGAGTATAATCAGGAGAACAGTGCACCTAGTCTGACTAATCAAATGATCAGCACTACCAGTAAAGACAGGTATTGTGCAGGCATCTCAGCACCGGCTGTTATTTTAGAAGAGATTTACAGGATGACCAGCTAAAGAACCTGAGGTATGTCTGCCTGCACAGCAGATCCTCACATAAAGTAAATATTTAGCTCCTGGCAAGACAAACCATCAAATACACTGCTTTGGAAACACAGAGCTAACTCACCGAGAACAAAAAGACTTCCGATACTTAGCGTCAGGCAGCTGACAATTCAGTTGCCTTTGTGTATGCTCTGGACTCATTTTTTTCCATTTGTAAAATCCAGAGTGCAGCAGCCTTGCTTTCACTTTGTGGACCGAGAGCTTCCTCTGCGAGATGTACCCATCGCTGCCCCAGTCAATCCGTCAGCAGGAGCTGCCTGGAAAACAGTTATTGCCTCTACCCTCCACATGCAACTACACCCCGTCTGCCCGTACAGCTCAGGGAGCAGTTTACTTTTATATGTCAATATTGTTATTAATTACCTGTCTGGATTAGCAGTGAAGGTGTGTTTAATTAGGCCATACAAGTACAGGCTACTGCATGACTAAAATACAATTAATCTCTTAAAACCTCGGAGAGCTGATGTATAGGGCAGTGTAATGTTAGGAAATAAAACTTAATGAAGCACAGTTAAGCATATGAGAATGCTAATATTATCAGAGAATAACAAACATATTGTAATATTAAGAACATGAGTCTAATTACTGTGATTTTGCATTTTTAATGCTGATCAGAAATTTAATCCCAGCCCTCCCCTTGTAACATAAATAACTGGATTTAAATACGTAGCTTTTATTATGAGGGATGAAGAACTGTGCCTTTATTCACGCCCACATTTTAGTTCTCCACATTTCATGACATTTGACCTGTTTACTATGATGCCATCTCCCTCACCTACAGATCCTACAACATACTATGAATCACTTTACTTAAAGACAGGATGAACACAATCGTTTTTGTCTCCAATTCCCTCTGGAACATGCTTTGGTTTATTGTTTGCTGGGGAATACCTTGCTGATGACGCATCAGTTTTCAACTCAAGATAGCATTCCTGATACGTCAGTTTAAAATAGATTTCTCTCACAATTCCTCTGGCAGAGATATTGATTGCATGTTGCTAATATGTGCATTCTTAAGTGTGAAAAATATTAACGCAGACGAAACACTACAAACCCAAAAAGACAAACAGAAGACAACTGCTGGTAGTATTTAAGACTTCTCTAGCCTTTTAAGGTATCTACACCTCATTTATACCTAAGAATCTCAGCAACAACATACTGAGGTAACATTGCATCAAGTAATACTTCTAAAATTAGCTAGTTAAGGCTAAAATGGATAGAGATGGTTAACGAGAGCAATAATATGTTATGCATACGCTTTTGCTGAATAGCTAAATTAAGGGATTAATTAATCACAATAAGAGTTGGTGGGCTTCTGTGTTTAAGGATGGAACATTTTGTACTATCAACAAATATATGAGGATAAAATATAGGAAAGATGATGGATGCTAAATATTTGAGCTATCAGCAAGATTTTGTCAGGTACTATAAGCAGGTCACAGCATTCACTTGAGCCTTTAAAAGCCCTTTTTTACCATTTGAATGGAACACGGTACCTAAAGAAGTTCACATAATCACTTTCAAAGTGCTATTCAGGAGATTATGATCTGCAGAAGAACATGACTACAGACATGGAATGATTCTAGAAATGGTCAGAAATATCTGACTAACCCCAGGCAGAGAAAAATGTCTCCCCTAACTATATGATTTCTGTTCAAGAGGATTTATCAGATGAATGGTGCCAGTAAGTACTAGGAAAATTGATACCACAGTACCTGTGCCCCAAAATAACAAGGAGTTGAAGATTCCTTGCAGAGATGAGTTTGATAGAGAAATCTGTATTTTGCTTGTCCTGTAGAAGGAACCTGAGAGCTCTCTAGTTAACAAAGGAAATCTACAGAAAAAAAGAAGCAGCTTTTTAAGATACCGAAAGAAATAAGTCTCTGTGGCAGTGTCCACCAAAACTGAAGTTATCACAGATATGAAGAAAGGTAAAGGCATTTTAAAACTCTTGAGGTTTCGCATCTCACAGAGTAACACACCTTATATGATTTTATACTTGCATCATATTGATTATACTTATATGTAATAGCTGGCTTTGACAATAGTCCATTAGCACCAAAAATGTCTATTCACAGGAAAACGTGTCGTATGTTTAACACAGAAAAGTCCATGTTAAATAATATTGATGGCAAGCTGCTAGCATTAGAACTAAATAGGTCCTAATAAGCATTCCCTAGAAAATACAGTCACTGTTTGGTTTTGGTTTTTTTTCTTTTACAAATACAGCTTCAGCTAGATTCCTGAAGCGAAGATGCTACTACGCAAGACTCACAAATAGCTTGCTTGTTCAAAAAGGACCTAAGCGCATCTGCTGGTATCACATGAAAAGTGGAGACTGCTAAGACATATAATCATTTTTGTCATTAGCTGATCAATAGTAATCAAGGCCTGCGGGTTCCTAGTGCTTCTTGAAACTCACAGTGTATGTCGTTAACGAGAAACAATACTCTCTGACCCAAAAGTTAGGCTTATAACTGTACTAGGTTGCCTATACACAGATATACTCCAGGGAGATGAATACTTACTTTCAAAATTAAGAAATGTGATCCATGGCACTAAATCAGCGTTTTACCTGAGAAAGTCTCAGACAACTTGCAAGTCTCCCAGTCTGAGAAAGGATATGCCAAGGTATGACAGCCGTTGCAGAGATGTTTCTTGGCTCTTGAAAACGTCATTTTTTTCAAGATGCTAAAGCAAAGCACCTTGGGAGAGTCACTGGAAGACAGTTCATGACTCAGTTACAGGTATTTGAAATACTGCGCTTCATTAATGTTATGGGTATTATAATATGGAGGAGCCTCCATATGAAAATTCTTCTAAAAACCTTTTGAAACTGCTACTTCATAAACAGTGTGCAAGGTTCATTGACTAGAACTACACCTCTGAATTGAAGTTGGCTGCTTCCCAACTCCTAGCTTCTGAATGGTACCTGAACAACACAGGGGACAGCCCTAGCTCTTCTTCGAGACAGTGGACTGAGGAGAGGCATGCAGCTAGCACAAAGCCAACGGAATTAACACGGCTTGCTGAGGGCAGACTGAGTACTGAGCTAGGCCCCTGGCATTATGCTACCACAAAATGGCGGACAGCGAGCAGTGGATCTACATGGTGAGTTACATTTGCCCCTCAGCGGTCATCTAGACCTTCTCCAATTGGTGAGATGACCGTTCAAGGCTACGGCAGGTCTCCTCTTATCCTCCTACATGACAACAGGTGAAGTAACGGAAAAATGTTCTCAGTGCATTCTCGGAAACAGCTTTTTTTTTTTGTTCTGGCAGCGAGAGGCAGAACATTCGGTGATTTGCCAGATGACAGCATTCACTGGCAAAGTAGGAGGAGTGAAGATACCTATTTTAATAGGCTGCATCTGGCCCAAATCTACACAGTGTTTCAGAGGACAACGGAACCTCCACGTAGGTTCTTGCCGCTAAATGTCTAAAGTTTGTCATGAAGATTAGAAAGCCGTTGGAAGAGAAGGCAGAAGGGAGTTGTTGTAATGACGGCCTTCTCAGCGACGGGGGTAGCACAAGTAGCAAACTTTTCCCTAGCTTTGTTTATTACTTTTTCATACCTTTGATTTCTCTAATCCACAAGATTGATCAAGCCACGTAATCCTACATGACCTATCATAATAGTAACATGCTTTCAGTTTGGAAAAAAGAATAACATTTCTGGTAAATGAGAGATCTTTCTCCCCTCCTCCAACCACAAGACACCTTCCTCGCTTGCCTTTTATTCGAAGGCATCTACTACTGAAACAATCCGCAGTTTAAAACAAACTTCAAAAAGTACTGTGCTAGTGGACCTCAAATATTTAAAAGAAAAAAAAGTACAAAACAGTGCCAGCCAACTTGTTGGAGGTACATTTCTCATGCTGGTTTTCAGTTTGAGTGCCAGAGACCAATTTGAAAGCTCGGTCCTTACACGAGCCTCACCGTAGCTGCCAGAACTACTTCAAGGCTCCTCAGTTCAACGTGCAGAAATGAATTTTCTGTCATGGGGATGAGTCCCAGGCTATTTTTCACAAATAAAAAGGCTTCAGGGAACTAGAAGAGGGCTGGAGAGACAGCTTGGACAGTCAGCCTCTGCTCATATTTCCATAACAGATACTCGTTATCCTTGAAAATACCCTGCTAGAGGCAGCTTGACACCATCACATTTTCCCCGCCTGTTTTCCTCATCAACCAGTATTTCTGACAGTCTGTTCCAAAGCTATTTTTGTACTTTTCCTCTGCTTTCAGTGGGTTGTGACTATAACATCACATCGTATGAAATTTTCTGAAGTCAACAGAACTACTATCAAGCTCCTTGGGAAATAATAATAATAAAAAATCTATAGACATGGAACACAGCAAATCAAATAGGGATTGAAGTTGTGGAAATGGCTCATATTTTACATAGACATAATACACAAAACGGCTGCTTACAAACTATGGAAGTAACTGTATGTTATCAACCCCAATAAATGGACTTCCTACTTATCAAAATACCATAATGAATAACACTAAATTTAAGGACTGCAAAACCACTTACGGGAATCTCTTCAGTGAATATATCAGAGAGGTGACTTGACCATATTCTCAAAATATCACAGAATCACAGAATGTTAGGGGTTGGAATGGACCTTGAAAGATCATCTAGTCCAACTCCCCTGCCAGAGCAGGATCAACTACATTAGGTCACACAATCCTTTGCCACAGTCTTTAATAGTAAGACCAGTTGTCAATCTCTACTCCCAAGCAACAAGAGAGAGAACAAGAGGGAATGGTCTCAAGTTGCACCGGGGGAGTTTTAGAGTGGGGATTAGGAAAAATTTCTTCATAGAAGGGGTTATCAAGCATTGGCTGCCCAGGGAAGTGGTTGAGTGACCATCTCTGGGGTATTTAAAAGATGCATAGATGTGATGCTTAGGGACATGGTTTAGTGATGGATTTGGAAGTGCTGGGTTAGCAGTTGTACTCAATGATCTTTAAGGTTTTTCCCATCCTAAAATACTCTATGATTATTCTACTTCCACAAAAAAAAATATATTTTTCTGCCCGTTATAAATCGAAACAGAGAACAGCTTTTGAGCAGGCATGACGTTTCAGATGTTCTTGTACATCTAGACCTTAAACAACCTTATGTTCTGTGACTACGGTTGCTTTTGGGTAACTTAGCGACATCTGTTCCAGGGGACTTGTAATTAAACACAATCATATAGGTCTGATGTGACAAACTGAGAAAATAATTACTATACTCCGGAACATTTGTTCCGTTGAGGAAATCTTACTACGCCACTTTTGAATATTTTTTCCTCTTATGTATGCCACTAGATTTGCAATTCTGGCATTTATCTTGTAAGCCAATTTAGTGGTTATTGACGGCATCTTAAACACTGTAGCTGCAGCGGTGCTGCATCATGATCATGCCTACATTATAACCATTACAAAGCATATTCTCTTCCCTCTCCCAGAAAGACTGAATTTTCAAATCAGAGTTCCTTGAAATACTCTTTTTTTCATTCTGATTCAATATTTACTATGATTATTAGCAGTAACTGACCTTGAAGGAAGCAGGGACCACACTCACTCTGTCACATCCTATTGATTAGACCGGGCTTGGCAACTTCAGCATTTTTCTGCCCTTCAGCTAATTTCTAGTTACTTAAGTGTATCTAAAAATACAGACAAAGTCCAGCTTCAAATATGGTTTGAAGATTATTGGCAGAACAGGGAGTCACTTCTGGTATGAGAACCTTCCCATTAGCCAAGTTTCAAAACCAGCAATTCCCTCGATTAAGCAGCGCTGGCTTTGAAAGGTTTAGGTGGGAAACCAAACAAGGGCTATTTCACAGGAAATTCAGACTACATAATCAGACATGCAAATGCCTAAATGATTTAGCAGACTTAGAGCACTGAGGACCACTCTGACTCCCAGATAACTGGTTATTCATCATCTGCACTATAAACATGGGAAGAGAGAGAGACAGAGAGAGAAAGGAACAGAGATTTTGGTTTTCTTCATTTCAAGAGAAAGCTTGCACTGTGGGCATTTCTACTACACAACTGAGCTCTGTGCATTCTTGCCCTGAGAAGTATGCTATGCTATTCCCCACCACAGGAAAATCACTGGCAACAAGACCGTGATGATTTATTTGTTCTACTTATTGAAGGAGATAACAAAACAGAATTTATCAGTATTACCACGTTTGTCCAATTCCAGCTTAATTCTCAGCATTCTTAAGCCATGCAAATCAAAAGAGGAAAAAAGTTTATGTGCCTTCCTGTACTGAGGATTCAGTTCTCTTTAAGGCAGCATTTTGGAAATCTTTGTAGTAACTAGGAAAATACATGTATATAAAAATATCATGCAATGTTTCTGCATCCCCAGGTAAAAGTATGCCTATCTCAAAAATCTAATATCTTGTACAATATGAATTAATAAACGCTTGAATATTGAGAGAACATTTCAAATGAACAAAAAATAAAGAACTTTAACTTACTCACTTTGCAACACTTGAAAGTCATCCACACTGTAAAGGCCTGATCCATCATCTGAGATGTACTTAGCATCCTTTTCATTGGAAGCTTTAATTTCACAAGATTCAGTCTATGGCTTGGTAAAATTCAGTTTCTGTGTTTCATGAATGTTGGGGTAGGATTTAAGAGATAGAACTATTAATTTCAAAAACAAGACTAACTAATTCATAACATAGACTTGACAATGAGGCTACCATTGAACATCACGTGCCTAAATATAACTCTTGACTGTTGTGGCATTTTAGCTTAATTAGTGGCACTGAAAAACCCTAAGAAAACTAACAAGAAGACTGAAATACAAACACGTGAAAAAAGCAGCTGCATATATATGACTTAAAAGTGAATTGTATATGGAGATTGATTAATGAATCAGAGTAATTTCTGTGGTAAGTAGCCTTATAAACACTTTCAAAGCACCTGTGTAATGTATTTGAGTTATGTGAGCCCAGAAATATTTCAGTGTTTTAAAAAATAGCTAATAATAATGTGTCAAACGTAGGAAGTTCCTAGAAGGAGAAGAGGGATAAGGTCAAAGATTGTATCTCTAATTAATTATCATGGAATATTCCGTAGAAGTGCATATGCACTTACAACTGCAGGACTTCAAGTTATGCTAACTAATTACTAAGAACTGCAGGAGACTTCAGAGTCATCTCTGTAGCCTCACTTCCTTTCACCAATGAATTTATTAATATTTTAAAGTGCTTTGTTTTCAACAAGGGACCTTTTATATGAACCAAAGAGCAATATATCATCATATTGAGATACTCTGACTATTAAAAGTAAAAATAAGTAAGAAAATAACTGAACTAGAACCAAAGATGATCTAAATTACAATCTTCTGTAGCTGTTAAAGTTTCACAGTATTAAGTAATATAAAATTAGTTTTTAGACTCTGTCTTTTAGAATGCAGCCACCACCTTGCCATTAAACATTAAAACTGGTCATTTGATTATTTGCAAGAGTGGATTCTGCATTCAATGCACATTCACAGATTTACAGGTATGACTTCACACAATCCTGTAATCTTCCTGCTCTCTAATAAAGAGCAATTAAAATCCTGGCTACCTGAAGTTCTTTGTTCTTCCAATAATGAAGATGAAAAATGAAAACAAAAAAATGAAAACACAGAAATAACTAGGCCAAAAAAGTGCTTAATCTTATTTTTTTTTCCTGCTTGTGTTACAGAAGTCATTTAGTATCTATTTTAGAATAAGACCAAAAAAAAAAGCCAAAAGTTTCTTTCATATCCGCTTTTAAGTTTTGTTCATTAAAAAGATATTTTTTTTTAAAAATTTGATATGCTATTATCCTCTCTTCATGACAGTAGATACCTCTGAAAGACTGGTGGCATCTTTTCATTACCAAGATGCATTTATAAACAAGCTGGTAAATAATACTAGTCTGACAGCATTTCAGGAGAGAAGATCTGGGTTAGCCTGTTGGCAAAAAATCTTTTCATTTACTTTGCACAAATGATAATGTTTTCTTAGTTTAAACACTAAACCCCACATTCCCAACCTTTAGAATTCCTAGCTGCATGTATTTCAGAGACTTTGTTAGTTAATAACTGAAATCTACAGATGGTGAGTAACTCGTGTCGATGAAACATTCCCCACCTATGGTGGTAACTGAGTGACTGAGGACAAGAGATCTGAAATCCAGGACAGGGGAGCAAATACATCCCCTCTAACAGTAGAACACTTCACAGACCCAGATTCCATATTAAGTGTCATGAGAGCCTCTGAAATATATGCCAGTTAGCAATTTCTAAAAGTATCTTCTGATGAAGAGGAGAAGACAGAATAATTTTAAACTCATGGGTTTATAGCTTTTGATTTAATTGGAGGTGATAGACATCAGGAGCAGTGTGAAGGGAAAGGAGATCTTACTTTGTCTCATCCTCACAATGTATAAAGAATTCAAAAGCAGGGCACATATTGCCAAGCACAACCTAAGGGATGCAGGTGAAAGCAAGCAGTGATGCAGGACTGTTCCACTGCTGATGGGAAAGCAGCAAGGTACAAATAAGGTATCAAAATCATCTTATTTGGTGCTGTTAGTAGCGGCCAGAATTCGCTGATAACGATGCAGCTCTTTTTCTCTTTCATATATTGTGTGCCAGAAAAGGTTTCATGCCATCCTTTAGAGAACAGCTTTTCTCTTTCATCGTTCCAAGGTGTCTGGGCATCTGGAATAATACACAGCCACTGGGTAAGTTACAACGGTCCGATTCTACAGACTCAGAAGATAAAGAGGAATTCACCGGAACAGACCAACAGCTGGAGGTAATCCATATGGCTATATTGAATTAAATGCAATGATACTAGTTTATGTAAAGTGAGAATTTAATCTGCAACTTAATGTACGTTAGGATATAAATACCTAACAGAGAATATCATTCATGTCTTACTAGCTCCTGCATGGCAGTACTTAGCTCACTTTAGAAGCTGAAACAATTTTGCTCAAGCTATTCTGCAGTATGCCAAAGGGGTTCAAAGCCTCAAAGTCGACCTAAAAAGTTTTACCTAAAAACCCCAAAGTTTTACCTAAAAATAGTCAACAGAAACGAATAACTAAAGACTTGCTTACCCATACACCAGGTGATTCTATATTGATTCACAGGTTACTGCCATATCTTAGTTTGGTTTAAGGTCTGGTGCAAAGATGGAAATGAAGAACTGTTCAGGATAAGTCAGTTCTCTGCAAATACTAAAGGAATGCTAAGAGAATTCTGTAAAGAAAAAGACTGCTTTTTGCTGACAGTTGAAGCATAACAGACAGCAAAAGAACGCGGAGGTTGAAGTAGTAACACGCTCTGGGCAAAAGAGGGAACTAGGAACAGGGAAAGCAAGGAAAGAGAATTTACTAAGGTTAACTGAAAGCAAGTCTGTTCAGCTAGAAATTACAGAATAGAAGGAAAGGCCTTTAGGAGAATAAATGTGAAGATTTAAAGACATATTTTTCCTCTTAAAGGGCCTTGTCTGTTGTTAATATAAGCACTGTTTCTATTAACTGTTTTGAAAAGCTTGTCTGATTGTTACACATGCTAGTGCCCACAGCCAAGAAAAGAATCCCAAGCTCTAAAGACTGTCAGATCTGCTGAACAAAAATGTTTGCTACACCAAAGCGCAGTCTCTAGTTGAAAATATTACATGAAAAATAAAAGTTCATGTCTAAAAACCTCTGCAGAAGAACTCAGAGGCATGCAGGAGACAAAAGCACACCTAATCTTGTAGCTGGGAAATCTTACACTGCAAGAAATAAAATCTTGTAAGAAACTCCAAAACCCAGTCCTGGTGAACACTTTCAAACCCTCAGAAATAGCTGCAGACATTTGAGATAGAAATGCCATTTTTATTATTTCCCATATAATAATATTTATGAATAAACATTTACCTTTTTTTTAATTCATACAGCAGAAGCTTTGAATCCCTACTGCTATATATCTTTCAAAATATCCACCTAAAGGTAAAATAAAATATTTGAAGATCCTAACAGAGAAATAATGAGCAACTCAGCCTGAAGTTTTTCAGCTATCCTTCAGACACACGAAGCATCTGGCAATCACCTCAACTACACAGAGAACTTGGTAATAGTTGCTTATTGCACGCTTGTCTAAATACAGAGGGAACGTGATGTTTTGGTCTGAACACAAGTAATGAAAATCAGAAAGGAGCAGGAGTTTAAAATTTCAAGTGGGTTTTTCTTTAATTTTTTTTTTTTTAAGACAGCCCACAGGGATTGCTTTAAACCTGGCACAGCCACTTTTACCAATTCCTGCAGCTCTTCGCCAGTATGACGAATGCATCAGCCAAGGCTAGAACACAGTAAGTAGTTCTGCTACAAAATATTTAGAACCCTGACTGAAATGTTATAGGCTTTATAAAAACTTATCAAGATCCTGCAGCTCTTCAAATCTACACAGGATTAATAACTTTGAGCACCACTACTGACACCTGAATATCGTCCAGTTTAGCTTGGGCTACAGACTGGAAAAGGCAGTCTCATGCATTATCTTCAGGGCTAATGATACACATTATTGTTAATACACCAGCATTCCTTTTATTAGAGCATATATTCAGAGATTCATCTCCGTTTCCCTTCTAAAGTACAGCAGAAAAACTCTTTACAAAGCAAACAATTAGCTCTGTGAAAGGATCAGTTTTGCTGCTGCATAGTCTTTCTACGACTGGTTTGTTCTCTATGTTAAAAAAAGATAACATGCTCAACTCTAATGCCTTATAGCTATTTGCATTATTTGGTGGGGACTCCCATGTGCAATGCACAGAGATGAAAGAATCCTTGTCTTTATAGGACCAGAGGATTTGTAAGACCTTGAAGTTCATTAATCTTCCTGATCCTGACTGTCATATTTTCAGGACTAAGTCATACCTAGACTGCTGGAGATGCTATTAAAGTGACTAGTACAAAAATACATACTTGGTTTATTTTGTACATTATTTATGATTCAAGTGTTCTTTTCTATTATCTCTTCTAATCAGTAAGTAAATGCTGGAAAACTGTGATTACAATGAAGACTTTAATATCATGTGATTCACCACTATACAGTTGGAAGAGTCTCACTTTTAGTATCTGAAACATATTCTAACTTCATAAAAATTTAACTTCTTAAGGTAAAGACCAAAGAAAAAAGGCCTTTCAAAAAATACTATTTCACAAAATGATTGGAACATTACTAATTTTCACTCATCTAATATGCAAACTTTTGAGATATATATCAAGGCATTTCTTAGGAACCCATGAGAAAAGTCACTGGAGGAGAACTGTGGGTAATGGGAACAACACCTGCACAAAAAATTCATTTGCCTTTCAAAAGGAAGATCAAAGGAAAACATTAATCAACATGAAAAGTTTTTTCCCCCTGTTCTTTTAGAAGTAGCATGATCCATGGCTTCAGTTAGGTATTTTCATTTAAGGTTAAGATAGCTCATGAATACAAGAATTCCATACACTTATTCTGAACTAATTTAATTTGATTTTTTTTTTTCCTTTTCCCCTCTGATATTAGAGAATGGATGCTGCTGACTACTAGCTTTCTAGTTAGAATTAGCAGGAATAAAAATATGACTTATTCACAAATGTAAATGAGTAAGTACATATGAACCATCATGGAAAACTAATGTTCAACTAGTTTGCTCAATGCATGATCATGACTAAACAGGTAAGTCAAAGTAGAGGGAATTCAAAAATGTCAATCCTTTTACTGGCTATTCTACAAAAAAATATCTCTGTCAGTAAGTTTCCAAATTCTGAATTTCATAGGTGATCTACCTTTTTGAAGAAAATGGAATACTAATCCACAGTAGGCCTAATGTGTTACTATTAAAACGTGGTCAGTACATACTTATGGTGCTTGTTAATTATTTTATACAGTGGTATTGTAGCTGTATACATATAATGTTTCTCAACAATTCCCTGTTACAAGACTGTTTCCAGTATGTCAATCTTAGAAAAATTTAATGATTGATACTGAAATTTTCTGTGTCAATGACTTAATGAAGATTTATTTCCATTTTCTTATCATCAGCAACTTCAGAAAATGGTTCAACAGCTTACGAATAACTAGAAAAAAATACCTGAGTTCTACAAGAAAAACAATTCTCAGCATCTTTCTTTGGAAACAAAGGACAAGGAAGAAATCCTCTTGAGAAACTTTGATTTGCAAACAGAATTGAAATTTGACAGATGTGGGGTGAGGCCTGTGTTAGAGGCTTGTTTTTTGTCATTCCCATGGCAGCATTTCCAACGTAGTTTGCATACGTTCCTTAGGCATGGAGACTTTAGCAATTAAATTTGTTTGAGCTTCCCTTCATGCTTTTTACTTTATGTTCCTTGAGATTGCAGCTTTAGTGAATATGCACAAAACCCCTTCTCCAAACAAGCATTTTACATATCCAGTCTGTAGCAAAGCGACATTGTGCCATTGTATAGTTAACAAAGCAAAGAATAATTGGATTAACCTGAATAGAGGGTCATAATTAGCTCATTACCATGTCAGTTGTGCTCATCCTTGAAAGCCTCTAAAGTGAAAATTCAAACTACTACGAGGAATCATCTGGATCAGGGAGTTTTCAGGGTGCCAGACAGAAGATGCTGCACTTGCCTGGCATATATATGGCCTTTCCTTCACAGGCCATCACTTCAAAAGGAAGTTAGAGACAGCTACATATACATTGCCTACATATATGTTGCCCCACCACACCTAAAATGCTCTCTATACACACACATTTACTGAAGAAAGAACATGTAAAAAAAACACGAAAGAAAGAACATGAGAAAAAAAGGGGGAACAGAAAAAAAACCTTTCGTAATTGTAAGTAGTTGAAAACCAGTTCTGATTAACATAAGTAAACCTACAGTAAAGGTAACACTTCCATTGAAAACCTGCATCCACCCTTACTTCAGATATCAGCAACACAAAAATTAATGTTATACTTAAAGTTTTGTTCTTCACTTTATGCATTCCCTTACAAAATAATATCACTTAGATTTAAAACTCTTCTAAGGTAATACTTTCTTTCTACTTTTGTACATACACACAACAGTGCAGGACTACATCTGGGCACTGCCAATATAAATGCTTCATAATCACTGTAATTTTTTTCAGATACCAACATAACTGAGGGCACGTTAGGCTCACACAGAGGGAAGGGTGAAAAGCTAGGAAAGATCAGTTACTGAGATTGTTCTGCCAAAGACCGCTATAATTTCATGTAAATATTTGCGCTGCTATGATGTACAAAATAAACTATGCATGCGATCCTCTTATCAAATCTTTTGTTATCACCATCACATCATTTTGTGAAAACATCCAGGAACAGATGGGAACCATATGACATGCATGATCAGACCCCTATCCTGCCAGTAGCAGCCATCCGTTTAAGCCATCATTAAAAAAATCTTTTTATTTTGCACTTATCCTTTATACAAGTCCAGGGTTGCATTATCAACGGCCTTTTATTTGGAAGGAAGAAAATACAAATGGGAACTATGCACAAATCCGTTTGAAACCAGCTCTTCAGTTCCAATTCCTGACTATTTGACTACAAACCATCAAAACCATGGTGTCTTCACGTATTCTTCACAAAGATTTTTATTCTACGTGTTCTGCGCTCCTAGGGTACAGAAAATACTACTTTAATTCCCGTGGCCTTTATAATATGAGTAACTTTTAAGCACTTCAAACAAATTCATATATGTAGCTGATACTGAGTCACATTAGTGAAATTAATAAGCTTAAACTAGGACTTATAGTACACTGAGTATGAATTTGCCTAATTCATGTTCAGATAGTTGCAATTTACACTTTGAAAAAGTAATAAACAGTAAATTAATCACAATTTTAGAACCAACTGAAATGTAAAACCGCAATTTACAGAACAAAAAAGCGAATATTTTGGCAGTACAAAAATCACATGAGCTGTCAGCTTCAATAAAATTAATTTTTAGTAGAGTTAGAAAGACGACAAACTTTTAGGAACCGAACCGAGCATCAGTTTCAAAAAGCCAGCAATGCTGGGTACATTTGAAATGATTTAAACTCTCAGTGAGGCATGGCATACAGAAAGGATGTAGTACAGTTCAAAAGGTAAGGAATGCAATGGTAATTCTGAGGTTACGTTGAAACCATCTGTTGCAAACCTCTTCCTCAGATTGACTTCACAAGATACCAGATTCTGCAATGGCAAGAGAGAATCAAGCTAGCTGGCACGTAGTTCAACCTGTACAACGAAATACTTCCCTATTCTAACCCTTGTTCAGATCGTGTCCACAGAAAGAAATTTGCAAGAGAAGGTAAAGGAAACTTTCTTTTGAAAACAGACGCATCAGCCAACAGCTGAGACAGCAGCCAAGTCCATCAGTTCAAAATGTCTGTTTCTCGCATCCCTTTCTGAAATGCACTGCCTTTCTCCAAAGGAAAAACATCACAGAAAAATTAACAGGTTTTTTTTGTAGAGTACAAGGCTACCATGACAGAATCAAGAAGCTCTTCTCTTCAAAGAGTTTTTAATAGTTCAGCTCCCTGGGGAACTCCAGGAATCTGCTTTCCCCAAGAATAAGGTTTAACTCATGCCTTGATATTAGCCTAAAACATGACTCTGTATTTACCAAAATACAAGGTACTGCTCTGAGACAGATTTTCTTTGACACACTATTCCCCCCCCTGCCAGAGTGGAGGATGGTATATAATCAATACCACAGAGAAAAACTCCCAACCCAAAAAAACCACTCCACATTTTATGCTGAAATTGCGACGCTCTTTGTAGCAAAACATACAGAAAAGTATTAGTGAATTTTTACGCTCAAGTCTTAAATGCCTTAACATTTGGTAAGATGAGAAGGAAGCAAAGTCCTTCTCCAACACAAAGAGTCACCTTGCTGTGTTATTAACCTTCCTCAGACCACACGTTTCTAAACCTGCCTTTTCAGCGAGTATTGAAATGCCATTAACCACGAGTACCCTAAGTGAATGGAAATCTAAAACTAATTTTCTAGCAAGCTCCACTTATAGAATAACATTTACCATGTTACACGAAGTTACATTTATTGCTTTCAAAATACCACCATTCATAAAGGAAAGGTCTAGGGAGGACCCATTGCGAGGAGTTTCAGCTATTACACACTCTGTAGATAGCATCTGACATTGGCTTAGTGCCAAAGCTGGAAAATCAGAGCTGTAGAAAACATTTACTGCGATGATGTTTGCTGGGCCTTCCAGAGAGCGAGTCAGGGCACAGCCTATACATAGAGTGCAGCTCTTTCTGTAACTTGGACTCTGTGCATCCACATTGCCAGCTACAGAACACCGGCTCAGTGAGGAGGAGCAGGTCTAGGTGGCCTGAGGACAAGCCTGCCATCACCAGTCTGCAAGCAGGGGAGACACAGGGTGAGGACACAGGGTCACTCATGCACGTTCTTTCCCCACTGGAGTGCTCCATGGCTGACCTGAATTGGATGTGAGCTTGAGCCTGAGAAGGAACCCTACACCTCTGCTCAGAAAGGAACCCAATGAACATCACAATACAGTTTATCAGCTGAACACCTTAACTACAGTTAAGTAAGAGCTCAAAAGAACCAAATCTGAAGTGTGAAAATACAACAGAGGATGAACGCTGGTTTCAAAAAAAAAATTATTTTCGTCCACTCTCGCTCCTTTTTAGCAGTTCACATGTCACCAACCATTACCTTTTGTCACTTTCCTTCAGTATAAGGGCTGTAATAAGGACTGACATTCACAAACCCAGATTTAAAACCATGTTGAGACAACCCCAGTTTATGTTGTCAGGTATATTAATGCCACGGAATTCAAACTACAGAAAACAAAGGAGTTTTTTATGTGTGAGCTTGTCATCTTAAAAACTGTCTGGCTTAGATTAGAGAGGTTGGTGCTTTAGGGGAAAAAAAATATTATTTATTTTGGAATATTTTTAATATATTGTTGGAATAAAAGAGGACTTAGATCCTCTGTTATTAAACACATATTCCTTTCAGAATCAGAACTGTAGCTTCCAAGCACTTGGTATTTCATGTGTGAGTTTCTCATCTAGTGGACATCATCTCTTTTCTCTTTTATAGTCAAGTAGTAACAGCAATTAAGTACTAATTCCTGCCCGTACTTTCTGAATTAATGCAATTAAGTGTGAGTCTAAAACTCTAGTCACACAGACACAATACAATTGCCTTCTCATGAAACTGTAATGAATAAAATCAAACAGCAGGAATTCCACTGGAAACAATGAATAGTAGCAATCTACTTCATCTGATATTACCCTGACTGCTTCATATAATTTCATTTCATTTCTCCATAAAATAGAGAATTCTATTGTCTGCTCTGCTGCCATTTCTCTTGATATTTGAAACATATTTAATTATACAAGGTCACATCTGAAGAGATAAAGCTCTCCGGAGAGAAAGAAATTGAACTTTTCCATATCAGATCACTTCTCTCTCTAGAAATGAATTCTTTATTACCCCAAAATTACACGGTATTATCCTGAAATGACATGATATGTCTTATTTCTCATCTGGCACATTCCTGGAATTAGGCTGGAGTATGAAAGAAAACTAATGGTTCTGAGAATTGGCTGCTCCAAAGACTTCACTCTTTCATTACTCACTCTTGATAATTGGCAGTCCACAGCAGGAGGAGCAGGAAGAAATATGCCAGTTGCATTTCGAGATGGGAGCTATGGCCTTTTCTTTATGGCGTTGCATAAAAAATTATGGCAAGTTATAACAGCTGTTAACGGATCTCTTAAACCTGCCAAAGGTCTGTTTGTGCTAAAAGATGGGGTTTTTTTTTTTTTCAAAATTCTAAAATAAGAGTTCTTCAATCCTTCAAATGCCTAAAAAAGGGTGTTTGCAATGGGGTGGGACAAATAGGAAATGAATAATTAATGGGAAGACAAATGTCATTGAAGATAAAAGGAAGTTCAAAATTTTCTAAAACTTAAGTTTTTAGTCTCAGATTGAGTACATTTGAAAAAAAAACACCCCCACACATTTCATACCTATATATTTTAGTCATCAATGTATTTTGTTAAATGTTATCCTTTTTATAGGGTATTAAATACCCACTAAATGTGTAAACATAATAAAACACCTATTCAATTTTTTCTCTACTATTTTTTTTTAAATCTACTTACTTTGGTTTTATAAGGAAGTATTTGTGTTATAAGGAATTTAATAATTTTTTTTTTAAATGACATTTATTTGGACTATGGGAAAAAACCTCAATAATAGTAATGTATACATAATATAATTGCATATGATTGCTACAGTTTTCCAAATTTATTTGGCCTGTTTTCCAAAGATAGGAGGCAGAAAATCCCAGAACAGGAAAAAAAAAACCCAAACAGGTCAGTTTGGACTCGACTGCCTGAGCCACAAACTGAATTTTCTGGGTAAAATCCAGACTCCATCCTGTTTGTACAAGCAAGTGATGAAGAAGCCGTAAAATGTACATTTTGGAAAGCAGGAAAAGGGAGACTTTCTAGAGTTTTCAGTGCTCTGGTGATGTATGGTCCATGTATTTGTCACGCTGCCAGAGAGAGATTTGGTACTGTGGCAGCTATGGAGCTACTGGGGTTTGATACCACATAGGCTGCCTTTAACTGCGCCCGGTTCCCTTCTGCATCTCGGTGCTTTTACAGCCTTTTAGGAGGCAATCTTAGGGCAAGCTCCGGTATTCTTCATCAAGTATTGGTTTTATTGGTGTTGTTCAACAGTTTTGTATCAGCTATGGGTTTAAAATTAACCATTAACAAGGAGCAACAGCTGCACCAAAACGCATTTGCAGATTTAAGGTGCTGCAAATATCATATGGAAATACAAAGCAAGTAAGTAACTGGAAACAAAGGGAGAAAG
Source organism: Actenoides lindsayi (assembly GCA_025331215.1). NCBI lineage: Eukaryota > Metazoa > Chordata > Aves > Coraciiformes > Alcedinidae > Actenoides > Actenoides lindsayi. The sequence goes on along the minus strand of WTSP01024726.1, from coordinate 34,957 downwards.
TGTTTTTTTTCCAGCCTGGCCTCTCCTTTCAAATTGTTCATGTTTTCAAAAGATATGTAGAGCTCGGAAAATCAAAAGAAAGTTTAGGCAAGCTGTAGGTGTGAACTATAAAATGTTCTGACAATTAATTCACAATAGCAGGCACTGTGACAGCACACATACACAGAACAACACTTACTAAGGTTTTCTACATTCATTAAACTTTACTTAGCCTATTTAAACTTTCATTAGCCTTTAATAAATAGTTGACAACCCTGTTTCCATTAATATAGTGTTCGAAAACTAGATTTGCCAAGCCTTAAAATAAAACAACGGGGCTACTCTTTGATATGTCTTCGTTACAAAGCTTTCAAGGCATGATGCTGTGTACAAGTTTGTGTTCAGATGCTTCATAATTTATTGGTGTTTCTTATTTATAAGGGCCTGTTTAGCAAAGCTAAGCAAAACAACAGCAACAACAAAAAAAGAAAGAAAAAAAAAAGAAAAAAAAAAGAAATTAGATGTAGGTATAATTACAGACTGACTTCTTTGAACACCTTCAAAATTGTTTAGCAAAGCTAAAAAGTTAAAATATATGCAGTCCTAAAATCTGAGAATAAGTCAGAATTGTTTTCACTTCCAAGAGTGGTGCACGGTAAAGTGAAAATGGTTTTGAAATCACTTCTCAGCTCTTTTGAAATAAAAAAAAAATAATTCTTTTATTACACTGTTGACATGTTTCAAGGAAAGCAATAATTCTTTACAGAAATAATGACGAAATTTCAGAAAACCTTATTTTCCAAAGGGGAAACATTTCAATACAAAAAAAATATTAAGACTTCCTATATTATTTTCACAGCAGAAATTATTTCCCTTCTCTTGGCTAAAATTAACAGCCTTGCTGTAGAATCTGTAAATGATAGTCAAAAATAGGGTCTGAAAGGCAAACAGAAAATTCCTGAGGCAACAACAGTCCTCCCGTTATGATTAACATGTTCTGTGTACAGCTACAGTATGAACTAAAAAGCAGCAATAAATAAATGACAATTGGTCTCAACATTCAACCTTGGCATTGTGGAAGTTACGTGGTGTTTGGTTTTTTTTTTTAATTTAAAGTTTCAAACGTTTGTTTTCTTAACTAGTATCATATGTACACTAAGATCACGAAAGGAGAATAAAACAAAAAAAAAATAAATACTGATGCATTTATTTATATTTCAACATTTAGAAAGTGATTTTATCTAATATTTCTTTCTAATTTTTCTGCTACTCCTGTATGTGTTTTCCCATGATACACCATGAGCTCAGCTTCCCTTATGCCCAGTCTAACTCCACTGCCTGGCAGATAATTTTGGATTGTATTCGTTGAGTTTGTTAAGCCTACACCTCCAGCTGTATTGTTTTCTTGAAGAGTTATTCCATTTCAGCAGATCCTAGACCAAAAGGAAACGTGACCAAGAAAAAAATACAAATGAACTTTTATTTCCATGAAGTGAAATAATGGCTGACATCTCATGGAACTGAAAAGGGGAACAATCTGTTGAAGACTTATTTGTCTACGATTCCTATTGTGACAAAGAAAGGGAGAAGGTGGCAGTGAGAGACTGAGAAAACGAGCTACACATGAACTTTTATTTTTACCTTTTAAAGAACAGGTTAAGTTTGGATGACTTAGGTAGTCTAAAATTCTATTTTGGGTTATTCCTCTCTTTTTTTTTTTTTACCAAGAAAAAAGAGGCTCAATACTGGACCCTGATTAACTTGGATAAAGCTACAATAATTTGCGACAAATCTCCAGATTTCTATTTGTGAGCAGCAGAATTCAGGCCTAAATGTAAGAAGTCTCATAAAGAATTAATATGGTGGCCCTTTAATAGTAAATCTTCATCATGATACCTCAGTAATAGCAAGAAGCCCCAAAAAAGGGTTTGTATTAAACTCAATTCCTTTCACTTGCTTAAACCAACAGCATCTCTTTTCCCATAAATATTCCCCTCCCATTAAATATTTACTCAGTGATCTACATTTTGTCTGTTCAGACCATACATTTAGAAATTATTTTCCTTGGAAAAATAAAGAGGAATCATTCTGTGGTCGTAAACCAGGGAAAATTTCTTTCACATCAGAAAGGGTATATGAGTGCTCTAAGGCAAGATTACATGCCCAGCTTAATACACCTGTGTGAAAGTTGCTTCTAAACCTGGAGTTTATCGTACACGACTCTAATTTTATTTTATTTTCAAATGAATTTTTAATATATGCAATTTCTCAGCTTCACTTGTATTTTGAATTGGCTTGGCGGAGAAGCCCTTTGTGGGTTCAGTTAATCCAGCACGTTCTGAGTGATTGATAGCAGGTAATTTTGAAAGCATATGAAAAGAGATGAGTTCACCATCATATCCTCCCACACCTCTCTCTGTTTCTACAAGTGCAAACCTCAGAGCATCCTGAGACAAGGGCCTTGCCCTCGTAAGCTGCTTACTGAAGAACCTTCAAAGACTTTGCCTTGAATTTTTCCAGTCTCTCAAACTGCTACAATCATTTAGCATCCATAACACTCGTAGCAAAGCAATTTCTCATCTTTGAACATTCATGCTACTCTTCTACACATCTATCCACATTCTGCCACGCCATTTCTGACATAAGAACACTGCACACAGGATTCAATTTGTGGATGGATGAAGGTTACATTAGTGGCCTACCAGATGGTTCTATTGCCTTTACTCAAGTCCTTTCCTAGTTTGCATTTTTGGCCACTACTTCACAATGATACCTGCTTTTAGCTATGCCTCTAAGTTGGTATCAGCAAGTTTAAGCACATTGAAAAGGGGAAAAAAACCCCAAACTTAAAATCTTCATACTACAAAGTTATAACTCAAGGAACTGAAGAAACACGGTCCTTATGGTAAACACTCTGTGAGATGAATCAGAATTTCACATATGCCCTAAAACTCTAGGCACTGTGCACAGAATTAATTTTCATCAGCCCAGCTCCATCTTTTAGTCAGCAAGACATCAGAGGGCATTTTTAAATTGCTATCTGTTTTCTGCAGCCAGTTCATTTTAATAGCTAAGAAACAACCACACTGTTTCTCTTTGAAGAAGTCATCAACATGAGAGATGATGAAGAGGACTCATCAGGTCTTTGGCTATTGTGCAGTGATGGTTTCTCAGACAACAGTTGTCATTCTTTCCCCTTCTCTCCCTTCCCTTTGAGTAAGGGTTAAGAAAGTTTCTTAGAAAAACCATTGAGATAATTTACTGCTAGTTTCCCTTTAAGAAACCTTGGATTTCTGGAACTGTCAGCAAATCTCGCGCAACTGACGCAGTTGAAACTATTTCCCTTGCTCGCTGCTGATACAGCTTGAGGTGCAACATCATTCACAGCACCCAGACAGCAGCAATTGTCTCGTCCTCTCATCCTCCAGTGGCTGAGCTACTGCATAGCTTGAGAAAGCATCATAAAAATCCAGCTGATTTCCACATAGTTGTTCTGTTAATGAATTTTGCTCATCAACTTCTATGAAGTTTCAGAATTCAGACGCTTAAGGCATCTTCTTAAAAAAAAAAAAAAAAGGTGTCTCCTCTTGATGAACTTTCCTGTCTTAATGAGTAATACGGGCACATACTTATTCATGGAATCCAGTGCATATACCAGCTCTGCAAATTAAAATCAAACCAAAACAAAACACACCACCTTTTCATCTTGCAGGGTATCACACTCCCTGGCTATTCTGAAGACAAAATAGCATTACTGCAGCACAGCTACTGACAAAACAGTCTAGTCACTTCCATCAGCATATGTCGTTGGGCATTGTGCCTGTCACCAGCACTGGAATAAAAAAACCAAACAAATTGATTTCATTTTCCGTATTTTAAAGTCAGTGAAAAGGCTACCTCAGATACTCTCACCTTCCATTAACAAACCAGACTTTCCGTGAGGATGACCTTGTAGAAAGGTAAGATTCACACAGCAGTCTGAAATTTCACTCAAATGGGAATGCATCGCTTTTGTTTAATGCCCAGCATTTGTTCTGAAGAGCCAGTTCACAACACACCAAACTATTTAGAAGCACGTGGCAGACTGGTTGGCCTACCTCCTTTTGCTCTTGAGTTTAAAAGAAAGCTCCTATTCACAATCAACATCAAAAGCATCTTTTGCATGTGCTCCTTGCCACAAAATCCAAGGGCAGCCACTCATGTTCGGGTACCCGTGGGAAGCAAGCAGGAGGGTAGTGCCTCTGGATTGACCTTTCCCAGAGAACACTCTACCAGCTGCTATTGCCTCCCACAAACTTAGAGGAACTGCACTTTAAAAAGTTATATGAGCGAGTACTTTTCTACCGAATCAGGTTATTGAAAGGAAGATGGCACAACCAACTTAAATCATGCAGTGATTTAACCTACTGATTATAGTTGTAATCCCAGTGCACGCACACGCAGCTACCTTATATACTAAGTTTTCTATGGACTAAGATGGGACTAAACAGAATTTAGTCACAAAGGCATGCCTTAACACAGTAATACTGCATCTAGAGTTCATACCTGTGTAAGGGTAGAACAACAAGTCAGAAATGAAAGTTGCCAGCCTGTGATGCTACAGTGAGACATACCACGACTACTGCCACCACCACCACCAAGAAGAAGGAATGAGGTTGAAACCACAGAAAAAAAAATCATAGAGTTGCTTTGGATAGAAAAGACCCCTAAGATCATCGAGTCCAGCCACTAAACCACCTCACTAAGCACCACATCACAGAATCACAGAAGGTTAAGGGTTGGAAGAGACCTTGAAAGATCACCTAGCCCAACCCCCCTGCCAGAGCAGGATCACATCTTTTAAAGGGATGGTGGCTGCAAACAAAACTCCCCCTCCTGCAACTTGAGGATATTTCCTCTTGTCCTATTGCTTGTTGCTTGGGAGAACAGACTGACCCCCTACCTCGCTACAATCTCCTTTCAGGTAGCTGTAGCGTGTGATCAAGTCTCCTCTAAGCCTCCTTTTCTCCAGGCTAAACAACTCCAGTTCCCTCAGCTGCTCCTCGTAAGATTTATGGTCTAGACCCTCCACCAGCTTCACTGCCCTTCTTTGGATATACTCTAGCACCTCAGTGTCCTTCTTGTAGTGAGGGACCGAATACCAAACCCTGTATTCAAGGTGCAGCCTCACCAGTGCCGAGTACAGGGGCACAATCACTTCCCTAGTCCTGCTGGCCACGCTATTTCTGATACAAGCCAGGACACTGTTGGCCTTCTTGGCCACCTGGGCACACTGCTGGCTCATATTCAGCCAGCTGTCGACCAGCACCCCCAGGGCCATTACCACCAAGCAGCTTTCCAACCACTCATGCCCAAGCCTGCAGTTTGGTTTTGTTGTGATACGAGTGCAGGATGCAGCACTTGGCCTTGCTGAACGCGCTGGCCCATCAAACCAGCCTGTCCATGTCCCTCTGTAGAGCCTTCCTACCTTGAAAGCAGACTGACACCCTTGCCTAACTTGGCAGTGTCTACAAACTTGCAGAGGGTGCTCTTGATCTCCTCGTCCAGATCACTGCTAAAGATATTCATGAGAACAAGCCCCAGTACTGAGCCCTGGGGAACACCACTCGTGACTGCCCACCATCTGGACTTAACTCCATTCACCACTACTCTTTGGGCATGGCCATTCAGATAATTTCTCACTCAGTGAAGTGTACACCCATCCAAGCCATGGGCAGCTAGTTTCTTCAGAATGCTGTGGGAAACACCGTCAAAGGCTTTACTAAGTTCCAGGTAGACAAGATCCACAGCCTTTGTCTTATCCACTAAGTGGTCACCTTGTCACAGAAGGAGATGAGGTTAGATGAGAGCCTAAAGGAAGAGTGCAGAGGAGAGGCAGCTCAAAGCTGAAAGTAGGGACAGTAGAAATGCAGAGGTGTGTCCCAGGAAAATCCTGCCAGCTATATCCCAGTCTGGATGACTCATTTAATAGAGTAAGGAGATTCCACATAGCATATCCATGAAAAGGAGAAGGAGGAGTATATGCTGGATGCTAGAAGATTGTACTATATCTCTATTATACTGTGGTTAAAGCTCCTGGCACCTGGCCACTATCAGTAGGACAAGAGTTGGAATTTCTTGAAAGGTATCAAACACCAAGTAGCAAATGCCTAAGCTTTGGCAACAGAAGCCCGGATCAGCTCACAGGAGTCAAGAAGAACTAGTGCCACACTGTGGTAAGCTCTAGAAAAAACAATTTCTCTCTCTTATCTAAGAGAAATGTCTTTTTCTTATCAAAGAAGCCTACAAGATATCTGTAGTCAAAGCGAAGGTGAGGTTCCCCCCTCACACACCTTTTTGACCAGCCTGCTTTAATAAAATGACAAAAGTATGGAGAGAATAATGCAATTGCTTGGAACCTCAGAATTCACTCCGTGGGAAATGGCTGAGCAGTCACAATGCCAGGTTTAATGTAGCAAGGGATGAATCAGATAAAGGAGTTAGCTTGCTGGAAAGACGACAGTTTTTGACTAAACATCTATTGGCAGAACAATCAGCAGGGAGAAAAAAAAAAAAAGAGAATGAGGTTATTTAATAGATATTTAAATAAAATACTACATTTTGTAAACATTGCAGGAGTATGGAACACAATCATATATAAGCTACACATGGCAGCAGAAACGAATTTTCTTTAAGATGCTAAAGAAGCTTTATAAAGGTCAAACAAACTAAAAAATTTAGTATAGCAGATGATGCCATGAAAAGCAAATTATTCTTAATTCCACTTTGCATCCATTACGAAGAGATGAAAACATATAAAATTGTGAATTTTTTATATGTATACAGACATACATCTATAAAGCAAACACAATTACTTTGACTCAAAATTTCTTCCAGCATGTGTAACAGAAAAAAGAAGTAACATATGCAGTTCTTTTGGAAAAAAAAATGAAAAGATAAAGGCCGTCTTCTGCGATTAGTAGTTACACATTGCCTTTGGGTTTTAAACTTTTATCGTTAGAGATTGCTCAAAAGTACTCCTAAGAGACCCAACCAGTTTAGAGAGAGAGATTCGAAAAAGCGATCTGTTTGAAATGCGTGCAGAAGTGTCGAATTAGATGAGAAATAGCAGAGGAAACAAGCTTTGAATATTTCATGGAACTTTCAAAGGAAGTGTCCAGTGCTAAAGTTGTGAGGAGATGAAAATCAGAGTCTTGACTGCCCTGCTTTTCACTGCAGGCTACTGAGAAAGCAAGCTCTCCAGAGGCTGAGACCTACAACATACAGCATCTTGCAACTTACTGAAACACAATGAAGTGTGTTTTCCTAAAAAAATAATAAAATAATAATAAAATACTCCATGAAATTATGAAAATATCTCATAAATATCAATCCTTCCAGTATCGATATCTACTTTCCCCAAGTGGGTCCAACACAGAACGTGCTCAGCTCACGTATCAAGAAGCACTTTCTCATTTTCAATGTTATAAAGTGCAGAGCTGAAATAAAATTACATTGGTTGGGTTTCTACCACTTCCAGAAAAGGTTTTGCCTTTGTAAATTAACTAACAGTTTTATCAGTTGAGTCAAACACAACTTTACACGGAAGTTTCTAAGCTATGATTTTCTTTAAAATGCATTTCAATTAGGCAGGAACTGAGACAACAAAAGGATCGTATTAGACCAATTAGGATAAGAGAATCTAATTATCAGTGAAACACAACTCAAGTCTATCTGATGCTAAAATGAACATGTGAAGTTGCTGGACGGATAAAAGGCCATTTAAAACGAAGCCTAGGGAAAGTGTACATCTTTTACATTCAGCTGCTGTGCCATGTTACTGTGAGCTAGTTCCCACAGATAGAAGGGCATGAAGCAGAAACAGCTGCTAAGATGACAGGCTTAAACCAGATATTATTTTGTCTCCCATCCCCAGGAACTGTAATGGCATAGTAAAAGTGCTGCCATAAGTAGAAACAAAGGCATTCAAAACGAACGCGCTCTGCCTTATTTTTTCCTCTGTACTTTTATTTCGGTGTGTGCATTTCCATTCCCACATGCAGCTGAACGCAGTCCCCCAGTCCTTATTGCAAGAGACACAACTGTATTATGCCGAAGAGTGGAAGGATTTATTCCAGCAGCTTAGGAGAGCTGTGCCTTTGTGCCTGCAGGGATCAAGTGTGCCTTATTACTGACTATTTTTTACAGACTTCTCATTTTATGGACTTACTATCCTAAGCCCGCCGAGCTTCCGTCCTGCGAGGAAAATGCTCAGAAGAAAGGGGGTGTATTCAGCTGCAACCTCGGAGGCCGACCAACGGTTAAGGAAAGGAAACGTCTCAGACAGAACCCTCGCCGAGCAGGAATGCCAAGTGTCTACGTGCAGGTGGCAGACACAAGCAGCTCCCCTCCTCCTGGCCAGCACTCTGCACAGAAACTGATAAGTCATCGACTTACAGGGCCCATTTGCGTTGCCTCCGTATTCGTTTAGAGCATCAGCAGAAGCAGAAATGGTTCTAAGCTTCTTCACCGCTTTCTAATCCCTTTTGATGGCATCATTTTCGATGTCAGGCTCCAAAGCTGTGTTAGGGAAATGGCGAATACCTGAACCACAGCTCTGTGCTCTCAGAGATCCAGTTCACCAGTGTGTTCTGGGAGGGTAGTAGAAGTTATCAAGAGATTCTATTTCCACATAAATCAAGTTTTGATTGCTTGATTTTGGAGTCTTCAGTTTTCTTAGTCAAAAAAACCACAACCCAACCCAACAACACAACATGGCACACCCCAAATTCCCTCCTTACATTGTTGTGGGGTGGTGTTTTTTGGTTTTTTGGGGTTTTTTTCCTCATAGCAAGAGCTATCATAATTGACTTTGCAATGACTTTGTCGGTCTTCTCATTTTTCCTGAATCATCTCAGACATCCCAGCCAGTTCATTATGATTTCTGTAGCTCAGGTGTCAATCAATATTGGACACTTAGGACTAAGAGCTGAAGACCAGACGGGGAAAAAACCAACCAATTGGAGACTAACCTGTACTCCTTAGACTATATTTATAACGGGAACATGAATTTAAAAAGGAAAATAAATTTTCTTTTGAGGTGACACCTGCAAGCCTCTCTTTTTTCCACCAGTTTTCAGTACCCTGCTCCAACACTTACCATAACGTAGCTCCCTTGCTACTTTGACTATTTCTCCACACTCTGAATCCTTTTTCATTTATCTTGCTGTGACTAAACACATCTTTTCCTTGCCATTGAAACTCCCACGGTAAACTTGGAGGCATGAAGTTTAGCATCAGCCACTTTGAAGTTTGAAGGTCAATAAACTTCTGGATACCATTTTCAGCAGGGACACGGTGCACCAGCTATGACCAGATGAAGGATGAGCAGGTAGCACTAACTCACACTACATACAACATTCATGAATGAAAATGGAGGCTGGAAAGAGAAACCAGGGGATGGAGGAAACATGGTGAATGACTTTTTTCAAGCATCCTCAGAAAGAGACTACCAGCCCTAGAAAACAATGATGCACGTGAAGAACTCGAGACAATTCAGATAAAGATACAGATTTTTTTTTGAACAGTCAAAGCCAAGGTTCTGTTTTAATTTCATTAAGATGCTACTGGAGTTCTGCTGTATTAGCCAGGTTCCCTTTAGACTGATACTTAGTCCTGGTAGCTATTTTCCTTTCACAACATGGGTCGTTCCTCATGCAAAAAAAAAAGCAGGATAATTTACATATTTTCAATACAGTTTGATACATAATCTGGCACAACTACACCCTGATTTTTGTTGTGGCTTTCCATTCCATGTCAATAATTATTTAATTACCAATATAGCACTTTCTGTTCTCTCGGAGGGTAAGCTGTGTTTGCTTTTCTGAAGTTCTGAAAATCAAATTCATCAATATTATCTCAACATGTATCTTCCACAGACATTCTGATCCTTTCCTCCCAGGAATGTCACTCCACTGCTACATGTTTCCCTTCAACTTCAATTCCCTTTAGGAGATTCTGATCTCATGATCAAACCTGCAAATGCTTCAGCTGCATACTCGACTGAACAGTTATGCTCAAGTTGGTAGAAATACTTGCCTCATGATGCTTACTGCCACGATTAAAAATTAAAGGGAATTCCAGATTTATCCAAATATCTGTCAGGAAGTTGTGAACTAAAACAAGCTTAGCACCAATATCAATGCTAGGTTTCAGGATGGGTTTTTGTTTGTTTGTAGGTTTTTTTGGCTGATGTTTTGTTTGCTTTTAGTTTTTTTTTTTCTTGTTTATTGTGTGTTTTTCTTGTTGTTTGTTTTTTGTTTTGTTTTTTTATGAAAACTACACTCTTGTTTGTTTTCTTTCGCATAGGTCTCTATAGGGTTCTCCAGCTAAGGTATTCTTCAGCTCTAAAGTGCCCACTTAGTGAATTTCCACTTCAATCTGTAGTGGAATGAACCAGTAGGGAAGGATTTCTGTTATAATTAAGCAAAAGACCTATTTCTTCTGAGATCCAAGTATATCCACTAAGACATGATTTCATTTTTAAATGTATTCTGTTTTTAAGTAAACTGAAACAGAAGACAATGATTAGGAATCTAAAAAGGGCTATCACGTGGGATATCATGAGAAGGTTTTGAACAGTACTGAGTATGCCATTTTGCAATTTGTTTCTGGTTGTAAAATCAAAGGCAGCCAGAATGATAGGCGAGATAAAATCCGATTATGCTTTGAGTACTATAACGCTGAACCTGTGTTATAAAATAAATGATGCACATATTAAAGATCATTGCTAGTTCTGCCAGTAATTGAATAAACCTGGTAACATCTTGCTAAGGCTTTCAAATAAGACGTTGTGCCAAAATTAGGAAAAGCAAGATTCTGAAACGATAAAGACAAAAAAAATAATAATACTATAAAAAAGATTTCAAGTAGCTCATATGTTACATTCGATTTTGTACGTAAAAGCAAAACTGCTTCATTTTAAATCCTGTGCTGTTGCTTCATTTTCAGTTCAACTCCTAAAAGGCTTATTTCCTTCTGATACTGCTCCAGTTGCTCTCTGTGGGAAACTATAGAGTTTATATATTATTCATCCAACTAAAAACCCTGAGGCAGGACCCCTGTGGAGCCTCTTCAGTAATTGGTCTCCAGATGCTGGTGATATGCAGTGCTCTAAAAGTCCTTAAACATCATGAGAACACAATTCCATCTGCTTTTCAAGCTGCGTATGTTTAAAGGAACAACACTGACTGCTCACCCACATTTTCATCCAGCTCCTACAGTAGCTAATTATTCAGAAATCATATGCATTAAGCTGCAATTTATGTGGCTAATGCAACGGCATAAAAATTTGCAAATGAAATAATCGCTGTATTATTTAATAAATATGTGACATAGCTGAGCAATCTATCCCCCAAAGCAGTGTACATTGACAGCAAAATTATCTGTTGCTTTAATGTTCCAGAATACACACAAGCAGGAGGCTGAGAGTGAAAATTTGAGCAGGAATCATTCTGTATTAACATACCCAGACAAGATGCAGGTACGTGCAGCGCAAGTTCATTTGGCATTTGCATTTATGCCCTGAAAGAGTAAAACGGTAACAACGTTTAAATCTCAATTCAGTGTGACTCCAACATGGGCATTTATGCAGTTCACTGAAACAGGAACAAAATTATTTAGTTCTACACTTGAATGGTCAGCCTCTGTATTTTCTTGAACTCCCTCAACTGTCAATAATAAGCACTTTAATACTTCTTTTTCCAAGAACAGCGTGTTCCAAAATGTATTATTTTTCAGGACATCTCACTTGCAAGCGTTGTTTAAACTCTAACAATGGAAGTTATTAATGACAAATCAGTTTAGAACTGCACAGGATGCTGACAAATCAATCAGTCATTCATCTAACAGCGCTTTCTCATTTTCGTCTCATTTTGACCCATCTCCAGGGTTCCCTGCTACAGCCTGTACAGTATCGCTGCTCTTTTTCTTAAGTCTCCTCCAAAACCTCCTTTTTCCCTCAAATGCCATATTGCAAAGACACTTGAAAGGCAGCAGTTCAAGGCTGACAAACTAATTGAGTTCATTTGGCCTGGAGTCGCTGTTTGTCATCGAGGTCAGTGAGAAGAAACCGATACAATTTGTACCCTTGTGCCACAAAGGGGGCACATCTAGGCGGTGAAAGAAGAATTACGTGACGTGAAATCAGAGGCAAGACACACTAGGAGCAGCAAGACCTATCAAACGTGGCCGATACAGAGCCATGCCTCCTCAAGAAGGGTGAAAATAAAAGCTCAAGTGGGTATGTAATGCCACACGCTAATAAGTACGCTAGGAAGAGGAATAACATGGATAAAAGACAACCTACTTGGGTTGAAACGAAATTTTGTCAAAAAATGATGAAAGAGGTTCTGTTCAGTGTAACATCAGGTACAGGTCTTCAGGATGAGACGGGAGGTTCTCTACCCCAGTGGAAGAAAAAGGACCAACTGCTGCTTACTGATAGCAAGAGCCAACAGATTTCTTATCACTATCATTGGGTCAGCAAGAGGCAAAGAAATGTTGGATGCAAAGTTTTGGCTAACTATAAAAAAAAGCTGTCATGACAGTTTCCTCAGAATAATGATATATGACTAAAAAATAAAATAAAAATTAGGGCAGTAGCTCAAAAAAACCATACATTATAATGTCACTGCTTACAGTAAAGCAACCTGGAAAGAAGCTTATGTAACAACGGTCTTATGGTGCTTATTTATGCAAATGTTTACACCTTTAATGAAGATGTTCTCTGAATTTCGGTAGCCAAGGCCAAACGTACAGGAATTCATGTAGAGCGTTCTAGACTGGAGAACCAGACTTAACCTAATTTGGAGTTCATGTTAGGACAGTTTCCTCCAAAACAAAAATTCATACGCACAGCCTTTACCCTTGGTTATAGATATACTGCTACTCATTTTAGAATTATTATAATAAGTATCATTTACCTGATAATTCCTAAATAACCCGTGGGGAGTTGCAAAGCCCAACAGAGCTCCACTCTTCTATAATCATCACTGGTATGTAAATGGTAACTCAGCTGTTGTAACCTGGTAGCACTGCAGTGAAAGGAATGGAACTGTGCTAATATAAAAAGTTGGTATGCTTTGGAAGTCAGCAGCAAGGAGTCTATGTAGGGATGGGACAATGGGAACACTAATAAATTTCTGCAGTGTTCAGAAGATCACGAAATTGTGGTGCATCTATTGATGAAATATTCTTAAGAATCATGCCATAGTAAAATTACGAATGATGGCAAATTTTTATGAAAATAGAAACATCACAGCGACCTCTAATGGGAAAAGGCATTTATGACCCTTGTCAGCAGCATAAAATTGCCTTAATTTACAATGACAATAAATTTTTTATAACATCCTTTGGAAAGCTTCATAGATTATCGAGTTCTATTTATTTTTATTGAACTTCACTTTCAAAATCAACCCTGGCTGTTTGTTTTTACTGCACAAGAAGCCACGAAGAATAAGAACCACCTTCAGTCCAGACCCTCTCACTTACTGCATCCAGTGGGCTTTTCATTGGAGAGAACTTTCAACTTCATAGTGCCCACCAAAAAAGGCAAAGGTTTCTCTCAGAAGAGATATTGCATCTGACAGAGGAAATACGGGTAGAAGAAAGAAGCTTATCTGAATACAAAAACACTGTAACAGATGGAAAAGGAACCTCATGGTCTTTATATTAGCAATATAAAAATCAATCTGTGCTAGATGCACACTCGCAGCATTAGGAAAACTGGAGAATCCATGTTTATACAGGCAACGTATTCCAAAGCGACACGCGTTGCGTACGCATTTACACCTCCCCCTTGCCCAAATGTACATACTGAAATAATGTTGTGACAATCGAGGAAAGCTATTATAAGCAATTCTTGAAGTCCTCAGTATGCTCATGAAGTTTTCCAATGCTTTCGAGTAACCCCACCAGCAGGTGTGTGAAACTTCTGTATAAACCAAACCGTTATAAAGAATAATTGGAGAATAATTTCTTTTCAGCACGAACGTATTTCTATACAGTTTTAAATATCTCAGACACCTAACAAAAACCTGGCAATGCAAGGCTTACATTCCTTTGTATATGTCTGCCTGTGACAGGGTTTATGGCCAGCAGAGCCCTGAAAAAGTCAAGATAATTAGAAATCAATACAACAACGTATTTTTTCCTTAAATACCTATACAACTCTACAGCTGTTACATTACTCTGATTTCACTGCCTTACAAAGCTCTCAGTTCCTCCTAAAGGTATTTGCACTACAGAGGTCTACCTTCCACGAAATACAGGTGAGAACATGGAACTGTCTTGTTTTTTCCTCTTCCTCCCCTAGCCTCCATGCCTGTCCTAGCAGAACAGCGTACACATGATAGAGAAGAGGAAACTCATCCCGCAAAGGGTTAAAAAACCAGCATCCACCATCCTTGAATGTCCCTCTGTTGAACACCAGAAAACTGAATTTATTCTCAGAGGTTCTCTCAGATCAACACTGAGGTAATACCACTCCTCACCCCTAACACCACTGCTCTGGAAGGAACCTTTTGGGTCACAGTCCTTGCTGTCACAGGCAGTCTCAAAGACTCTATATAGCAACCAAAATCTTCAGCCATGGTAACCAATACTTTTTTTCCTCTACTTTGTAAAAACAAGTAAGAATTTTCTTTTTTTCTGCATTCTTTTTCCAAGAGAACAAACACTTTGCTGAAAATCCTGTTGAGATGTCTCAACTTCAGATTTGCAGAGAACCAATGCATTGCTTTTCTGGCTAAGCTGTGTATTTATTTTATTTTATTTTTTTTTTAATTTTTTTTTTCTTAACTCACATTTGGAGACAACATTCAGGAAAATACAACCCTGCATAGATTTGTAACCTTAAGCATCTTGAAAATGTATATAATCAGGAGGGATGACAACAAGGTGATAAGAATTCAGTGCTTCCTACTGCAAACGGTATTCACTCTGACATATCTGTTCTCACAATTCCATGCTAACTCTCTTTTCTTAGTAGCAAATTAAAATCTTTTAAAGATGCTTCATCTCCAGCCGAGAAAAAATGAAAATAATCCCATTTTTCCACATAGGTGTGCAGAAAGACATGGAGCCCTTCTACACACAAAGCTTACACCTGTGTCTGTGAACGTGCATGCATTCACCACTTGTAAGAAGTCTCCTTCTCTACACAACTTTTATCACTGGAAACCATTATTGAGAGTCTATATTTACAGAGAGTTAGGTAAAGAACCCTCCCCAACAGCATGATGCAAAACCTGACTACATACAAATTGTAAATATTGCAATGAAATAACTGAGACAAGCAGCATATTGCTCAGACACACAATATTTGAAGCAATTGCAAATTAATAATTGAAGCACCTGCTATTTGAAGCCTTTTAATGGCATTTCATTAAGTATCTCACGAGGTATGTATGGAAAAAAAGAAGTATATATTTATGTCCTACTGTTTGTATTTTGTACTTAAAGGTATGCAACACAGCAGCATTATTCATTACAGTTTTAAGACTTGGAGTATTCTTTGATGCATTGGATTTCTGTCATTCCTACTTCATCACTGGATTTTATGAGTGAAAAAGCTACTCACTCAGTTACTGAGTTTCTATTAATGAGGTTATGTAGCTCTGAACCTGTTGTCACAAGCCTCACACTCAGGATAGGATGTTCAGCTTAATGTAAAAAGCAACTCTTTGGATGTCTCTCCTAAGTGGGGTGGCATTCAATGATTTGTCGTACTGCAAGCCTTAAAATTGTTTTCCATTTGCACTTTTTATTACTGCATGCCATCAGTCTACAGGGAAAGATGAGACTTTGCTACGAGATGACTGCCACTTGGAGCAGCTAGGGAAGTGCATTTATAACGCTTGGAAAGTTAAGCAGCAGTTTGGAGAGTTATGGCTCACAGCTGAGAGTTTGGAAGAGATTATATTAATTTTCTTAGAGAAAATCACTGTAGTAGAATAATCAAATTTCTGACTAAGAGAAATGCATCAGCAAAATAATCCTGAGAGGACTGGGAACATGAAACAATTACGGTAAAAGGCAACTTTATGGATTTCTGCTTTATGTTAGTTGTGTCCTAAACCCCTGTGAACAAGGCCTATTTCTGAACAATTTTTTTTTGAGGGAAAGCTGAAGCAAAGCAAACAACATCAAAGTACAGGGGATAAATATATAGCATACTGCATTTGTCTATGTAACTTGGTTAAATAATGTAGTAATCTGGGATAAATTTTCCCATGGATTTAGCATGCATTTGGAAGGCAAGACTAGAGCAATTCTTTTCAGAATTAAAAATATATCTAGAAATCAACACAAAATCTAGTAAAACACCACATCCTTCCTAAGTTACTTGAAAGGATAAAAATTAACCACCAGTTGTTATATTATTTTGAATTCAGAATCAAGAATGCATTCTACAGCTTCTAGTTGTTTTGCCCTATGTAAAAGCCCCTGCATTAAATCACTGCTAGCATTATAGATTATATTAAGTTTCTATACTTCAATGACATTATTCATTATGGAAGGTAACTATAATTATACAATATTTATGTCTTTCTCTATTTCCATAGGTGATAATACTTATGAAATATGCCAGTGGAATTACAATGGAAGTTAATGGTCTTCCTAAACAGAGTCAAACAAAAATAGCAGCAAGACTGCACTGATGAAATACTTTGTCTTCTGTAGGAATTACTTTTAGAACTAAGGAGCTCATGCTTCCATGATATTAAGATGATATTAATATCTTGAAGGCAGCGTGACTTTGGCATCAATGTGCTGCTTTTGTCCCTCTTTGAGGCCTTTGTGTTTCATTTAAATTAAAGGCAGGCTGTGTTTTTCTTCCTACTGCAGATGGAAAAGTCTTCTGTACTATAATATATACTAGAACATATACAATTTCACCAGTAACAATCACACATGAATTTAGTGGGGGGAAAAAAAAAAAGGCAGTAACAACATTCTCAAGACTATTAAGACACATTTGGAGACCGTAAGAGCATTTTATTCTTCTTGCTAAAGAGTTGAGAAAATAAACTATTTTGTGTCTATTATGTATACAACAATACATATACCAAAGCTGCCTTTGCAAAGATTCCGTGGATGTGTAGATGGAATGTTAGCTAGGAAATCATTGTCTTTATATCTATTATACAATAGCACTTAAAAGGAGTACTGACTCATTTAATGAGAAAAATGTATTCACCTATATTTCCCAACCTCCCTAAATATAAACTGTATTAAATGTATTAATCAATAATGTGTCGCTAGAGCGTAATCCTTTTATCTCTGAAGTCAGAAGATTAAGTCTGGTGCTGCCCAAGCAGACAGATCACCTATACCATAAAAATGATTCCTGTTGAGGAAATTTGAATTGCCTCTGTCCCACAGCAGATGCACAAGTTTGGGTAGAAAGAAGTGTTACAAACTGACTTTAGAACTAGGTGGTTCCAAGCCTTTCTGGTTGGAAAGCCCGAGAGGTGACCAACTGTGGTGCTGAAAGGCCAGGCTTGATGCTTCAGATGGACGTGGCCAACTGCCAGGGACCAGATGCAGCTTGCACCCATCCAGGCGTCACTGAAAGCAAACCAGCTCCAACCCAGAACCAGAGGAAAGCATAGTGGTGCACTGTCCCACCTGCTCAGTATCAGAGAATCAGAAGGAAACAGAGGGGCAGAGGAGTGATCCCTCCACAGTAAAGCTTGGGAAATTTGGGGAAATATAGACTTTGAAGTTGCATCTGGAACATCACCTCTCTCAGTAATCAATAAATCTGTTCTGTATGACTTCACCTGATGAAATTTCTGCAAACCCAGTTAAAGATCACAGTATCTTGAAAGAGTAAGCTCCATCTTGGAGTCCTACTTCACAGGATAAAAGGAAAAAAAAATAATGGTTCTTTATGTTCTCAGCCTAGTAATTTCTTAAGTGTCTCTTCATTGTTACATCAAGATGATGAGAAATAACATCAACAGTTTCCTCACCATCTTCTTTTGCATATATCTGTGTAGATCAGGACGTAATTTTATAAATGGTAAT
This sequence comes from Actenoides lindsayi, assembly GCA_025331215.1. Taxonomy (NCBI): domain Eukaryota; kingdom Metazoa; phylum Chordata; class Aves; order Coraciiformes; family Alcedinidae; genus Actenoides; species Actenoides lindsayi. Next base: position 16,906 of record WTSP01024726.1, on the reverse strand, counting down.
TTTACAATGCACTCGATTTTTCACTAAGATGCTCAGCATCCTATAGACACTCAATCTATGCAACCATGCTAGCATCTACAGTCATTTTCTTTACCCTACCAGTTATTCTAAGCTCATCCATACTAGTGACATAGAAAACTGTTCCCCATTTTCTTTATGACAGTACAAAATTACCCGAGCTAGAGCTTATTGTTTTACTTTAAATAACAAAGTAAACCAGAAGTATACACATTCTACAATAAAGGAAATTCATAGCTAAAAACATATAACCTATCACTTCAGCTGCTTAACTCACAGTTGAAAAAAAAAATCCCCTACAAAACAGGGTAAAACAGGGATAAAACACTCTGTGTTCACCAAAGACCAGTTAAAAACATATTAAAAAGAAAAAGAGGGAAAAAGAAGAGAGAAAGAGGGAAAAAGAAGAGAGAAAGAGGGAAAAAGAAGAGAGAAAGAGGGAAAAAGAAGAGAGAAAGAGAAGAGAGAAAAAGAAAGAGTCATTCACCTTATTACCCATCTTTGCCTGTAAGATTTTGTTGCTGTTGGCTTTAAGTCTAAGAAAAGGTGCAAATAATTTCTTTGCCATCTTCTTGCCAAAGCTCAAAACTGCCCCATGATCAAAGAGGATTCATCTGATCAGATTTGAGGGCAATGACAATTAATTACTTTTAGCTATGGAAATAACTGGGTTTTTTGGAGGAAAGAAAATATTTTGGCTGGGATGCGACATAATTTTTAGTTTCTTTCCCAGATAAAATCCACAATGTAAGAAAGGCTTCCTTCAAGCATACAAGCAAGTGTAATGAAAAAGGAACGCAATTTTGCAGAAATTGGTTTGATGATTAGGAAACCTCCTAATTTGATAGAAGATGCAGATTGCATCACTGTCAAACAGAGAAGGAAATCTCTGAAATTTCGAGTGAGCGAGCATTCACCTCCCCAAAATAGCAAATAACAAAACCAGCACTTGGAGGAGGACTGATACAAAGGCACTGCCTGTTGGTCAGCTCATTATCTGTATAAACTAATTACTTGGCAGGAGGCAAACTCTAAAATATTAACCAGAACTAAAGGTAGAAGTAGTCAAAATAAGAAATGACTTCTGAAATGACTCTTAATAATCTCCACTCATCGGGCTTCGGTACACTTTGTGGAACAGGCTCAGAGAAAGCAAACTGGACTGCTTTGGGGCAACGTTAAATCAGAAGATGCTCCAGAAGGACATCCAAGATCTTTTTTATTGCTAATGGGTATTCAAGCAACGGAGTGAGAGCCAAACTAGTCCGAAGTGACTTGCTCTAATAATAACAGTGCAGATTTTGGCTCCTCAGCACCTACTGCTTCCTCTGGCAAAGCATCTACTGCTGCACTGTACTACCTGCTGCAGGCTCAGATCCCTCCGCTATATGGGGATTAATTCAAATATCACCAGAGGCAAACATACAGCACTGGAGACATCATCAAGAGGAACATCACGGCAAAGAGTTTTACGAGACAGGGGCGCTGAGTAAAACCACAGACTTAAAAGCAATGGTGAAAGTTGCTAGAAAGGAACATTGAATGCCTTCCTGAAAAACTAACCTGATGTGGTGGAAAGACACTGACATAAGGGACATAATTCAACTGCTTTAAGGAGATCTTTATGCCCCAAAGAGATTCGAATCAAAAGAAGAATTTTCACAAAGAACAATAAATTACATATAGGTACTAAAGATGATTAATCTTAACTTTAGGACATAAGACCCAGCTCAGCACACAGCACTAGAAGAAACTCATCCTAGAGTAAGCAAGCATCTGAAGCAATCTCAACATCATCACTGTAAACTTATGGAGGACGAGCTTCCCAGAGGGCTGGAAAAGGGCAAACACGGTACCTATTTTTATACAATGGAAGAACAATTGAGGCCCTGAAAAAGTACAAACTAGTCCAAGTAGATTCAACCCCCAGAAAAATACTAGAGGGAAAAAAAAAAAATAAAAGCCAAACGAAAACCAACAATAGAATACAACTTAAGCACCTGTAAAAGACCAAGATCAGAAAACACCACCAGAAGTTTGCCAATAGAAAGTATTGCCAACAATTCTGTTTTCTTCTCAAAGAGGTTAACTGCCAGGTGGATTAGACACTGGAGAAATGCAGTGCATCTTGGCTTTTATTTGACACAATGTCCTAGGACTTTCTTGTAATGAAGGTGCCCGATATCCACAAACATTTCAGAGCTTTAAAGCCTTATAACGTACCAGTAACTTCTGTTCTTGTTTCCCCCTTATAGAAAGGGACACGGGTAGAATTTTTTGAAGTCAAAATCAAGCACACGGATTTAGCAACACAAGATTAAGAACACAGGGATTTGGACTCATTTGCAATCAAGGAGGATACGGCACTTAGTCTACATCTGCTAGTGGGAAGAAGCATCGTAAGAATCAAGAGTTATTAAAGAAAGACTTTAAGACAATCATGAAGCACGATGTAGGACATCCCATTATCAGCCTGGCAGATACTGGGATTCTGCAGCAAGGAACTGGCGAGGATAAAGTCTGAAGGTGAAAACTAAGAAAACAGCCACGAACGAGACTTGAGTCGAGGGTAAAGAAACCAGAAGAAACAAAATTATGAAATAATGACAGAAGCACAATAAAAATACGTTGTGAAAAGCTACTCCATTTCACCTGTCAATATTTTCAAAGGCTTCCACAGGCCCTTTTAAATAGAGGTACACGGTCTCGTTAAGAGGCCATGTTTGTGAATTCTCTGTTGGTAAACACAACGCGGGTATCTGGCACAAATGGTACTTCCATGTTTGCAAGTACATGTAGGAAAACATCAAATAAGCAAACACACGCCTTAAATCTGACTCATGTTTCTCCTTATGGATTTCATACTCTTGTAGCAATCACTTCACTGACTTTTGTTTTCACAAATTTTAGGACCTACAAGAACGGATGCAAATGCTTGCAAATTCTTCTAGGCACTGAAATATATTTAAGCTCACCTACAGTCTTCTGGAGGAATATAGTTATGATGAAGGCTGGGATATTAGAAGTACAGGAAGAAGTCGTCTTACCACAAAAGAGGGATGAAGAACACAACAGTAAAAAATAAAATCAGCAAAGCATTCAATAGCTTAAAAGCAAGGAAGGGAGAAGAAAACTTGCAAAAGGAAGCAGAACCTCCCCCGCCCAAACACACACAAATATTACAGCAAATCTACTAGAACACATATTAAATGGCTTTTATGAGAAAAATGGTGAAGATACTGCAATTATTAATTAAACAGTGCTTGGGGCTTTCTTACTTTGGTGACTAACCTTGCAAGATTTACGTAGAGAATTCATGAAGAACAGCTTAAAGATTGGGGGAAAAAAAGGGCTAAAGCTGTTCTCTCTCAGCATCCCACGCACATCAGGAGACGAAGAGTAACAACCTGCAGGCACTTAAAAAGTGAAACCCACAACCCATTAACGGAAATAAGGGACCAGCACCTCCTGGAGCATTACACTTGTGAAGATGGGAATCCCACGAGAAAGGAGCTGTCGAGAACAGAGCACCTGCTTGGGCAGCAGGCGGTGTTGTCTGCACAAGAACATCAGCAAAAACAACGACGATATGGTAACAGACTCCCAGTGGGAGAGCCCTGTGTCTGCTCTGCTTTAGGAGGATGCACACACACGTTCACTCTGGAGATGAGGCAACAGAGGAAGACAGCAGGACAGGCTGGCAGCTCTGACTCCGGTGGGTCACGGGAAAGAGCTTCTGCTTGAGAGAACGTACGGTGCTTTCTCGTCTCCCGTAACAGAAACTGAAAGCAGCCTAACCTCGATGGCCTACGGGAAAATATAAGCTATATGCAATCTGACATGGATGTTTATTTGCTGTTTTCTACTTTTCCCCTGTCTATTGCTGAATTTTTAGACGCTCAAGGCCTGCTTCTGGGAAAATGGAAACAGCAAAAGACCCCCGGCCTGGAACAGTTCAACGTAGCACCGTGTGTTAACAGCACCCAAATCCTTTACCCTTTAAGTGAGACCCTAGGAACAACAAAAAAAAATACTCTGATTTTAGACAGAAAACTCTAACCTGTAAGTAGCTACCAGTGTTTTTCATGACACTGTTTTATGATCTTGCTTGGTACAAGCACAGTTAAGTGCAAATCAGAACTTCAAATTTTTTTTTTTTTCCAAAACTTCTTTCAAACACCTATGTTCATGTGGACTAACTTCAACAAGATGGGATTTTTTTTTTTTCTTGGTACCTACAGATTTTCTTTTAGCTTCTTTGAAAAGTCTCACAGCTGTCATGGGTTTCTAAATTGTTTCCAAGCTCCTTATCCCAAGAAACAGCAGGTGGGCTCCACTATCACGGTACCGTCGCTCTCTTGCACGGAACAGCACTAATACAGCGTTTTACTTACTTTTCCAGTTACTTACAGAGAGAAAGCACATGGATAAGAACATTAAAATATGTCACTACGGATTTCTGTGCAGTAAGTTGTGCTACCAGCAGTGGTGACTTCCCAGCCAGAGGTTTACTGCTGCTTTCAGTTCAGCTGTTCGTGAAACTCCTGGAGAAACCCACTGAGAGAGGCAGCAAACACAAAACGTAGCAGGCTTCTCTCATTTACACATGCTGGAAAACACGTTTTCCACCTGTGTTAGCATGTTCAGTACCACTTCACTATTTCTGAGTGTAAGCCTGATTTGTTTCCATCTACTGTCCCCACATATGGCTTTCTTGGGACCCACTGCTACCATCTCATTACAGGCTCCGATGCAAAGACAGCGAGGCAAATGCAATGAGGTGATTTACTTTCTAAATCAACAAACTAAATCTAATATTTATATTTAAGTTTTCACCTCTTTCACTCACCTCCCTTTTAACTATTTTTGAAGATTTCTCTAATTACATGATCATGCTAATATCTGCATTAGGTTGCCTTCTTGTGCGTGTTAGGATTACTTCCATGAAAGAGGACAGAAAAGAAATTTTAAACCTTGGTTGTAAAGTCGCTTGAAATACGGTAATTTTCTATTGAAATCCAGAGGGTAAATGTCAAGGCAGTTCACTCAGAGTTAATGGGTATTAGCCCCTATAATTAAAACTTCAACAAAAAAAAAATGCAATAACTTCTGCTCAAACGCTCAATAACGAGACTGAATTCTGTCCTCAGATGTAATAAACAATCTAGATAAACATCAGTGATGAAATAATACTAATAAAAAAGGTGATAATACATCACAAGTGGTTTCACTTGGAAGAGAGGAACAGAAAAATTCAAGGCAGTCTCGATCAGCAAATTGTATCAAAATGGAACCTTTTCCCCAATTTTGCTTTAAAACTTCTGTGGCCTTCGTGGCTATTCAGAAATTAACCCCCAGAGCATAACCTTTTATATAATATTCTACAAAAAAACCCCAAACAAAATAAATTTAACAGCTGCAAACATTTTAAGACTGACTCTGCACTGGATGGTCAGAAAAAAGATGCATGGAAAAAATGGCACAAAAATTCTCAGGAAAAGAAGAGAGCCCATTTTATAGTTTATTTATAGCTTATACCGAAGTATTGCCATAGCTCCACTGGCTCTCTAGGACTAACAAGTAGATCAGGTGAGGACTTGCTCCTATACGTGTTGAATATGTGGATATGCTGGGTCAAAGTTCATCTGGAAATTAAACAATAAACCTCTATCCACTATCATTCTAGAATAGCAAAAGTAACTGAGGATTCAGTGCTAAGAATTCAGCTTGTATTTAAATACTATCTGTGAGCATGGACATACATATGCAATCCCATGCACACACACAGGCTGACACTCCTCTCACAGGGTGCATTCACTGCATGTTTCTTATTGCTTTGCATATGGAGATGTATACTGCCTTTAGCAACATCGCGTGTAAACGTTATTTCCATCTAAGGTGGGAATTTGCAGAGGGAGGCACTACCTGCACTGGAAATCAATTCCACCTTCCGCCGCTCTGTTCTCCTTTATCTGGATTGTACCTGTTCTCATCACATTCGGCACATCAGCAGCAGTACCACCAGAGGAGGAGAAAGTCAGAAGTAGGGAAACTGCAGACACGTTGCTGTGCTCTTTGCCGCTATTTTTCTCTCCTTAGCTGCACAGATAGACAGGCATGGAGATCTCAATTCATGAAGACCTGGTCTTCTGCAAGCAACGCAAGTGAGACTGCCAAAGCAGAAATAAAGTTGCCTCTGCATTATTTTTACATCTTCCCCTACCCTCCTATGAAGCTTCTGCACAATTCCAGAGTGTCAGAGTTGAATAATTGAACAAGTTAATGCATGAGGAGAAACTAGAGTTACAATTGCCTCTCATCTCTTCAGAATCATTGCTGTGTTCATCCCTTTCCCTGTATTAGCATGCTCACACTGCACTGACTGTGCCTCAGGTTTACTGCAAACACACACAGAGAATGCTCAAATGCTGCAGTTTAAAATGACTGAAATGACAGGATATACGTGGAAGGAATTCCTTGTCTTCTTTCTCCAAAATATAACAGAATAAGTAAACAAAAGAGCTGAAACTGTCAAAAAAAAAAAAAAGCATTTAAAATGACCCCTTTCCCTGCTCAAATGTCATTATTTTAATCCTTTAGTCCACCAAGTCTAGCTCATGGTTTCAGTACTGAGCTGCCTTTCACCACCTCAACAAGCCAGGTGAAAGACTCTAGTAAATAGTTTTTACAAGTCTTGGATATTCATCCAACGTGATAATATTTCTAATGTCTTTGGAAGTACTGCTGTGAGTAGGGACAGTGCCCTGGTTCCTGCCAGCATCATTACCCAGAAGAACAGAATCTTTGGTTTGGTCACTAGGATATTTGAGTATTATATATGCAAGCAACAACAGGTTCATGTTCACAGTGCAAAACTAAAATGCCTGCACATTAAGTTGGGGAACACTTTCCATCCTTACTACCAGGAGACAATAGTTTCCAATTGGTTACAACAAATAGAGGTTAAAATGTAGAACTTTTAGCAGCAAGAAAAACCTTGCAAATGCTGAGTGCTCGTTGCATGGTTCTCAGGATCTCGTATTCTACTGTGCAGCACATTTAATGATTTTAGTGCTTTAAGGAAAAAAAAAACCCTTGCTTTCCAAGGAGAATAGAGAGGGCAAAGAGGGCTGCAGTTAATTGGAAGACTAAATTTACTCAAAGATTCTTTGGACATCTGCAAGATTCTTCTCGGTGACACTGCAATCTTGAAGGAGAAAGAAAAATAATAATCATAAAAAAAAAATCTCTGTGAACCTTCCCAAAACTAACTGCAACAGACTGGCCTTTTAGACACAGAAATAAATGAAAAGTAAATTCGAAAGACAGTGAGGATAGAAACATCATTATATTTTAAGTATTTCTTTTTTTGGGGAAAAAAATAAAATTAGTTTCCAAATTACATTTACAAAACCATCAATGTGGTAATGAAAAGTGTGTCTTTATGAAAGCACAGAAAGCAAAGAAACAGATTTGTAAAATTCTGCCATCTCTGAGTAGTAGAAATTACGAGTGGGCAGGCTGGCCAGTTAATTATTTAGTCATTTTAGCCTATTCTTACAAATTACATTGTTCAGACTATTCAAATGGAACAATGATAAAAAAAAAAAAAGAAAAAAAACCATAAAATGTGTATAAAACTAATAAGTGAAAATTTCTCCTGACATCAAACATCATTCTGCCTTATTAGTCTCTTACAGAGAAAGTAAAAAAGATGACATAAGCATTGATGATTATGGTGCATGGACCTACATCTGCACTTAGAAAAAAAAGGGAGCCAATTTCTAACTGAAAACTTTTTTCACTAGTGCCTTAAGGTTTATTCTCCTCTGTTACAGCCCTGTGCTGCAAGAGAAAAGTGTTTCTTTTGTACAAATCCAAACATTAGAATATAGGCAAATGCAAAAAGGAACCTGCCCCAAACACACAGAAAAACAGACTTCTAAATGCAGCCTGGGTTATTTACGTAAAGCTGTTGACACTGAAGTGTTAAACAGTATTTCAGTTGCTGTATTCAAAGGAGGAGTAAGTACACACACTTAACACACTGGGATGATGAGACTGATCATTCCCAAACCAGACCAGACCTCCATTCACATCTGGTACTGTAACAAGTTTTTGTGGCACGCTCTGCAGTCCCTCAGACGCAAGGATCTACCCCTTTGTCATCATGGTAAAAGAGACCAATAAAACCACAATTACATCAAAACACAAAAACACTTACATATATATATATGGCCTCGCAATAAAGCTATGATTCTCAAGAGCAAATTTGCTTTCTCAACCTACCTGAGATCATCTCCTCTGCTTCCTTCCTCAAATAGTATGTTTCTACAGTGCAACCATTTACAGAAATACTGTAATAATAGCAAGAATATTCAGGTCATCTGCATTTTAAATAATGTAATGTTCATATTTTAGAGTTAGGTGACGAGTAAGCCTTTTTTTTGGTTGTTTTTTTCTCTTTTTTTTCCTCCCTAACCATTGTGCACTCAGTAGTCTGGTATTTTCAGAAAGAAGGCTTTCAAAGTCATTAATTTCTTCAGAAGCAGAACTTGATGGACACAAAGTATTTTTACACTATGAGCTTCTTCTAAAAGCAGGAATATACAGCTTTTTGTCATCTGTAGCTCCATTATTAGCTTCAGTAAAATGATTTGCACAAAATTCTAGTGAACAGAGGGGAAAAGGAGAAAATGAAGTAACAACGAACCAATTGCTTGTATCTTTGATCATTTCCTTGACCCAGAAATCCTTTAAGAACAGGTGTAATTTCAGGCTTGTGAATAGTACTATGACTCCAATGGAAATTTCTCCTAGAAGTGTAAGATTACAAGGCTTTGTCTAGAATAAAAGACTACAAACCTCAAGCACTAAGCAGATGGTAAGGATTTCACACATTAAGTAAATAGAAGTCCTGATTTTTTTCTCATAAACTTTTTATATACTTTATAAATACCTTTTTTTTTTTTAAGCTAATGCTAGTCTACAACAGGGATTCTGGAGTCCTGAACCTTCACTTAGAAACATTTCATGAAGGACTAAAATGCTTACTGCCACAAAGATTTATATGAGCTGGGGTTTTAAGCACCCAAATTAATCTAAGTAAAACAAAAGACTAATTTGTGTCTGTCCTAAGATTAAAGCCCCCTCAAGACTGGGAAAAAACCAACCCCAACAAACCCAAAGCAAACTCCAAACCCTAGAACAGTCCTTCAATTTAGGGTGGAACTCATGCTTACATGGGGTCACTGTAGTTAATCTGAAAATTAAAAAAGCCTGACTGGATGTATGTATGAGTGGACTGACCACTCACTCAATACCCCATCCTGCCTACTCGGGGTGGAGGTCAAATGAAGTCGCTGTACTGACACCTTCATCCAGTAAAATAATCTGGAAGCCATTAAAATGGCAAATACATGAAGGTGAGCCGAGAATACATTTCGTTAATATATATTAGTTAATACATTTTTTAAAGTTTTTAACAAAGTTTGAGATGAACAAGAGTAAAACAAATGAAAGCCCACACATGTTAGTGTGAGGTAATTCTTAGCATTCTGCCTGTTTAATAATAACTGAAATGGCCTTCAACTGGTGAGCATACACTGATCCACATCTAAGTAATGTATACTTTTAAAACTGTAATAATTACAAATGTATACAGTCACAGTATGACCTCCAAGGCTCAAAAAGTTGCCCTGCACAGAATCTTTATTCTTGCAATTTCTTAGTCTAAAGCGCATTTTGTATACTACTACTAGCTTCATAAAACTATAATTTATATTTATTACCCTTAGTAGAACATATTCTTTATAACTAATGGTATGTCCTCATATAGTTAAGCCAGAACAACAGCTCAGATTTCATCCTTAGGCTTATCACACTGTTAAACTCAAAGTCGAAGGATCACAGTAATTAATTCTTATGCTTGATGCTCTTTTAATATTTGTCTCTTGAAAAAAATAACACCTCACAACCCTCCCAAAAATTTAAGGTGTTTTAACAATTACTCAGTCTCCTGTTTCTTTACACAGTTATTAAAACTTAAATCAAACCCTGGTTCTTTACTATTGAGCCAATCCTATAATTAGTGAATTCTTCACACCTTGCTGAACTGTGCTACATGAAATACTTTTTCCCCTGAATATGTACATTTAGATTTTATGTATTAAATAAAAAAACTAATTCGCCAGAGCCTCCTCCTAATTAAAAGTTCTCCAAATCTTACCTTTGACCTAATTGCATTTTGCTACTTTAGGCATTCACATGAAAAACATGAATGTATTTTATAATGACAGAAGTTTCAGAAAAGAAGAGGTGCATCCTCAGATATAAGCACTGCATGTTGCTACATAAGACTGTAGCTTATGTTTTCCTAAAGCCTCAAACTGTTATTTGAATGTAGAAAATCTTGAGACAAATACACTCATCTTTGGCTTTGCAACAAAACCCAAGACATTTAAAGACAAGTGTACAAAAGTCAGTGTTCAAAAAAATGCTGCTAGATACAATCACAGAATTTTAAATAACACTCACCATATATTTATTGAATATATTGTGTAAATTACATGCGGTGGAAAAGGAATAACGTTAGCATGAGTAGAGGAGAAAATTATTTTGCTTCCATTTCAGATATGCAATAAAAGGCAGAGGAGAGCAGATGGAAGGATAGAAAGTGACATCCTTCTTACAGTTCAAAAGGATAATTTCTCGGGGTCAAAATTAACCAAGGGACTGTTCATTTTGTAATTTTTTGTTCATATAATAATGTTTACGTTTTATACATACATGAAATAAAATATTGTATAAAACATTCTTCATTGTGTTTCCTTGCAGTGTAATTTTAAAAATTCCGTTGTTGCTATTTAAAATTTAGAATGGAAATGATGCCTCTAAGGATGAAACAATACTCTGTGTGGATTATGTTTCTGTGCCCTTCAACATATACTCTTACCTCTGGTAAGTTATCTATTGCAGGATGGCTTTTCTCTATCAGTGACATGGCAAAAGGAAAATCGTAACTTCCAGTACAGTGTCATTGTTCCTAAAAGCTGGGAAAAGAGATGCCCCATCCCCAGAAACGTTCAAGGTCAGGTGAGACAGGGCTCTAAGCAACTTAATCTAGTTGAAAATGTCTCTGCTTACTGCAGGGGGGTTGGAACTAAATGACTTTTAGATGTCCTTTCCAACCGTAACATTCTCTGATTTGAGAACATAATGTTTATGTTTCTTTCATTAGGAAACATGGATTTCCTACAGTCAGCTGCTTTATCTTAGTAAATATCAGTACACGTTTGCAAAATAGAAAAAATGGAAAAATATCTGGTAATGATTTGTTTGAAAACACTGAGTTGTGAATACCCATATACATTTTTCATTCACTTTATTCGATGTGCTTTAAATACCCAGACAGGCACTCAAATATTTTTAAGGTCTTATGGACCTTGGTTCACATGTGCAGAATTCGTTTTGGACAAGATGTTGATTTCAAAAGTACTCTGACAAAAAAAACTCCAAAAACACAGGAATTATGCTGTATAATTAATGCTATAATCACTTGAATTAGACTCTTGTGCATTTTTAGGCAGAGCAAGATACAGTAAATGTACCTATGAAGTCTTGAAAGGGCATGAGTCCAGGTTTTGAGCTTATTGGACTTCTTTTCTCATTCCAATGCCTTCCAAGTCTGGGGCAGTAAGGAACAAGATGGAGAAAGCACAGATCATTTCAATGTAAAACTAAAAAAAGGTACGTGCAAAATTGTTTCAAATACAACATCAGATTCTGTAAGCATCTATGAACACATCACTGAGAGTATGAGAATATGAGGAAAAGTCATTTAACTGTACCAATGCTTTGAAATAATTTCGTTGCCATACTACTACCAGAGCTGGCAAGTGGTGTCCTCTTTTGTGAGAGTTTAGCCTTCCCAGCTGTAGACAGGTTTTTGGTTTAGATCATACATGGAAAAAAAAATAAGAATGATTGAACCAAGAAGGGTTGGCAACTATCACTTCAAGGCCGCACAGAAGGAAAGGGCACAGTGGAAAAATGTTTCCTTCTTATACAGTTTTGTTACTGTGAATAAATAAAATCTTTCTTGATTGATTAAATATAGTATTAAGCAATTGTAATTACTGATCTTTCACACTGATGCTAGTAACACACACTGGCACAAACCAGGTTTTCACACATAGGCTGTTGGCTTCAGCTATTGTTGACAACTGAAGAACTCTACAGCATATAAATAACTAGACTAATTAGTTTTACTTGATTTCACATTTTAAAATCTTTATCGAACAGTCATTTTTGGAAACGCTCTGAAACCTCTGAATACCTCTGGGATGAATACTCCTTACAAAGGGAAAAGATCCACTGACTTGTAGAGCTCCACTCTTTAAGTACCAGCAGAACTATATAGAAAGCTGCCATAGGCACATGCTGGGTTACCCCTCTCAGTCTCCACAGATTAACAGGCATGGGGAGGAATTATTTCCAGGAAGATACTCACAGCTCGAGCACTATGGCCAAGTGCTCAGCTGTTAAGGGCTGTGTTAAGCCAGCAGGGAACCTTCAATTTCACACGTGAAAGGATGAAAGGATCATTTGTGTGCCAAACCTAGACCTCAAATTAAGAGTCTGGTGCATCTCTAATTCTATTTGACATGAAAGACTCTCTCCGAAGGGTTAAGGTGAGTAAGTGTATTTAACTGAGCTTTATTTACTAGAATTTTATTCATAAGAAATTGGAGGGACAGACCGAGTAGAAAAATATTTTCTTCTTTATTCACCAAGGACTGGAAAAGAATTGCCAGAATTTAGCACTCGGGATATTGGATTCAAATGGACCAGTTAATCACTGACAGGTAAACGCAGCTCTAAAACCAAAGAGACAGATGTCGGCATATCAAAACAAAGATGCCTCAGAATCTAGTTCAGAATCTAGCCCCCTACTCCCAAACCAATGAAATGTCATTTGGTGTTCAGCTAGCACACGGAGGCAATGCTGCACACCTCTATGCAGTCTGATCAGCTGGCTAACAAGTAGTGAAAGAAGGCACAGAATGTCCGAGGAAGTTTTCATTAAATTACTCTGGTAAAAAACCCTCCCAGCATGGAAGAAATAAAGCAGCACAGTACATACTATATTATATACTGGATACACAAATTTCTATTAAAAAAAATAAATAAAGAAGTCCCCACTGTTTGAGTAGATGACAAGTAGTCCCTACTCAAGTAGTCTGGAAGGTCTGCTCTCTTTGAGACTTGGGTTTTGATCAGTGTAGGTCAGCTGAAACCAAGTTTTCAAAGAATACCTCCAACATTTGCCATTACACAGTAACTAATAACACCACGTGCACAATAACGTGTATTCTCTATTTCCAGATAGCCATAAAACCTTTACATCGAAAGGATTCATTTATGTTGTTGAAATACAGAGATTTTTGAGAGTGAACCTTGATATTTTAATGGCTGGGCTATCTGTCCAGCAAATATACAATCAAGGTACCAGAGTGAGACTGTCTGAAATCTTCCTCCACGTTCCCGTGGAGTGCAACACTACTGGTAAGTAGGATGAAACACAGCAATACCAATTCCCAGGAAGAATCAATCAGTCCAAGCAGATCCATGTAAAGATCATTTGTCTGCATTGCAGTCTGGCAAAGGAGAAAAACGGAACAAGCCAAGATGAATTTTTTTTTTCCCAAGTTTTGAACTTTAAACTGGCTCCCTTGTAGGAACTACTTCGTGGCAAACTTTTAAATTCTCCAAGGCTGGCAGCTTTCTTTGGATGAAGCAGCAAAAGGCTGTCACGTACATCTCCTACTTAAGGCATTTAGAGCAGCAACTTGGAAGCTTCTGGTTGCAATTTGTTACCGAGAGGGAAACGGCAGTAATAGGTGAGGCTTCCCAGACATCAGACTCTGAAAGTCATTATATAGTTGACTGACATAGCAAAGGGTCAAGCAAATGCTCACCTTTACAGATTTGCTACGAGCAATGAACTATTACACCCTTTTCTCTACAGAATAGCCTTTTATCCCTTCTTCCCCCAACTTGTCACAACCCAGCAACTTCTGTCACTTCCTCTTCAGAGCCATGCTCCATCCAGAAAACTCTCAAGTGCAGAATAAACCTGAGCTTTTAACTCTACTCGTGCCCTGCTATTTGTGCTATTCTCCAGCCCAGACTTAGAGAGAGGAATGCTAACAGAGGCAAAGCTTTTTTTTCTACCGTAGCAGTACGAGGCAACCAAACCCCACTCTGACTCTGGGCTGCAGTAGTTATCAGAGACAGAGCGAGTGTGTCACCGTTCTGAGCAGAGGGATAATGTCATCTGCTTTCTGTCTGTTCACTCCAGGTCTGTGGACTCTCAAAGCAGCTGCTACAGCACAGCTGAAAGGCAAGTGCCAGTGCCACAGCAAATGACTGTGAGAGGAAGCTATTGCCTCCTTTCTCCTGGGAAATACTGGAATAATGTGCGGTTATTTCTCTCTCTTTCTAAACCTTATTTCTTATTTCTTCCTAAATCTGTGACAAAAAAAATATCCTTAAAGAATGACTCAAGCTCAGCAAAAGCACCGGGGACACTACAAGTTACAACAACAACACAAGCAACGAGAGATATTTTAAAGCAGGCTGTATTCCAAAAAAAAAACCCCAACAAATCCCACTCCAGGCTAATGATGAAACCACTTCTCAGTTAAAATAAGTAATCCCCCCCCCCCCCCCCAAAACTATAAAGCCTAGTCAGAGCAATAACTAGGTGGCCCTAATGTTCACAAACCTTCTACATTTGATTGTATTCCGCAACATCTTTGAACACCCATGGAAATAAGTTATTCAAGCTCCACGTACAGAAAACCATCAAAGTCCATGGATCTCTGCAGGAATAGCATCCATTTTGTTATCTTAGAATAATTTAGGGTATCCAGAGTACTGTCAGCTCCTGAAGCACAGCAACTATTTCACGATGTTGTATATAAACATTTATGCACCATCAAGGACAGAAGTGGTAATCACAAAAATAAAGTTATTTCTATTTTCAGGGTCCATTAATACCCATGTAAAAAACATGGAGAATTTTTTAAAGAACATTTACAGATACAGCAAAATATAAAGAGACTGTATTTCAAGGTCAATAAGCAGCCTGCTGCTACGGCTTATTCTACAGCTGAAAAATCAGAATATATACATCAACAGGGGAAGAATTTACTAGAGCTTCAGAGAAACGTGCAGCAAAATTCTTTCTACAAACCAGTAAGGAGGCATATGAACTAGAATTCAGAAAGAATACCATGCTGACAAACTGCTTTCTGGTAAAAACCAATCAGCTCGTGACAACGAGCTCCTTTGCTTTAAAAGCTTGAAAAGAGACACCCCCCCCAGCATCATGACATGATACTTTCTCTTTTCAGCACTGATTCTAACCTCTGGCAGAGATCTGCGGTACCAGAAAAAAAAACCCAAACAAAAAAGTGTGGTAGTGATCTGGCTACCAAGGTACTCTGGCTACTCAAGGCAGGAGGTTAGGTGCCTTCCTCCTCCCACCCAAGTCCACGTAACATACGGTGGTCTCAGGCCAGGTCTGCTACTGCAAGTTGTCGACTCCCTTTTCCATTTGCTAAGTTGTTCCACCTTTTCTGCACAAAGAGGAACTCTCTGAGAAGTCCCCAGAATGTCCTTCTGCCTGACGTGCCTGGAAAATTGTCACCAAAAGATTTCATCACGACCCCTGCGTAGTATATTTAGTCAAAGGTCAATGAGGCTACAAAATCTTGTGCTAACTGAAAGGCTGCTGGTAAGTTATCACTGGAAACAAGCTACGATCAACACAGATCAAAAGTTAATCTAAATCAAGGAGAGAGCATTTCTTTGTGAAGTTTAGGTGCAGCTTAATGAGGGGGGGGGAAATCTTGCTCATCTGGTCCTGCCTTTCTCCAAATACGATAAATTCCTTAACAGTAAGAAATAAGGGAGTTATAATTAAATTAGATTTTTCCCTTCAGCCAACTAGAGGAAAAAAACACCCCACATTTTTATTTTCTTGCTCTATAAAACCATGTTCTGCAATAGGCAATTGGCAAGCTTCTGCAATTCACTGCTGACACTAATATGCCAAACAGAATCATTAATGAAATTGTATATGAGAAGGCTGAATTTTTAGTGGTATATTATAGCTGTAAATGTAAGCTGATAACTCCTGCTACGTAATCTACTACAAATCTGCTAGGCAATCAAAATTCAATAACATTTAATCCACTGATGCTCAATAAACATGCTGAAATAACGTTTAAAACAAATAGTTACAAATCACTGCCCTTTATCTACCAATGAAAATAAGTATTCGAGGCAGAGTTATCAAAACCAGGAATCCATTGTCCAAATTAGACAATTATTTTGACTAATTCAAGTACTCAATTTGACTTCAATTTGAAAAATCTGGAAACCCTTTCATTACTTTTCATTTAGCATCAGCAACATTTCTGATGAGGATGCTTTATCAACAATGGCTGTTCATTAGTCAATGGTATAATTACAGCTCATGTAATTGTTCGAGTGAGACTTGAACAGCGCTATTTTAAGAAAGCTTAAACCTGAGGTGTTAGTCCAGAAGCATTCAATACGACAGAAATAAAAGCACTTCAGTGGGTGGTGTGATCGCTCTGTCTTCCATGTTGTCCTGGTTTGGATGAGAACAGAGTTGATTCTGTTCAGTGATTTTACTTTTCAGCTCAGTTCTTCTCACTAACTGTAGCTGCTGAAGTCAGCAGCCTGTTCCCACAGACAGTGTCTGCTTCTAGCAGTGATAACACCCCATGGTTAGAGTTACTACCAAGGGTTGGTGTGCAGACCAAGGCCACTGCTGGATCTTGGGTACCACATT